>JAGFMW010000058.1:0-187044 GCA_021030935.1 Astrothelium subdiscretum | reverse complement strand
TAAAAAATTATATTTTTACTAAAAATTATTTATTAATAAATTTAATTAATAATAAATTAAAATTTTAATTTGTAAAATAATTAAATTTTTGTAAAATTAACTAAAATAAAATAATAAAATATTGTGTATATTTATAGCTTTAAAATTTTTTTAATAAAATATATTAATATTTGTATAAATTTAGTGATATATAAAAATATTGTATAGTTTTTGTTAACACACAAATAAAATAAACAATAATATTGTTTTTTAAATAAAACTTGATAAAAATAACTAAATTATAATTTAAAACTATAATTTGAAATTATAAAAAAAGCAAAAAAAATTTTAATAAAGACTTAAATATTAATAATTTAGTAATTGAAAAAATAAATAAATTATTTAATATTAACTTAAAAAACAATTCTTTTTAAATTGATATTAAATAAAATTGTTGTTTTTTTTTTGTTTTTTCAAAAAAAAAATAAATTTGTTGTAATAAATAAATTTAAAGCTTTTTTTTTTCAATATTTGTGTTTATTTTTTTTATATATTATTTTTTTTTTTGCTAAAAACAATAATTTTATTAATTTTAAAAAAAACTACTATTTGTTGTTAATAAATTTTTGCAATAATTAATAAAAATAATAATAGAAAAAAATACAAAAATTATATAAAAATTATATATATAAATATTTAGATATTGAAAAAATTTGAGAATTTTGATAATTTGTAATAAATAGTATTAATAAATAACAAATTATTGCAAAAAAATTTGCAAATAATACTAAATAAAAATAGAATTTAACAATTATTTTGTATAATAAAAAAGATTTTTCGAAAAATTATATAATTAATAGCAAACAAATATTTAACTCGAGTTATTATTTTGTTGCGGCTATAAACACAAAAAAACTTTAATAAAAACTAATTATATTGTTGTATTAGATAAAAACAATCTATAAACTTTATTTACTTTTTTAGATCTTAATCTTTTGATTAGTTAAAGGTCCGACCGACCGATAAACAAACAAAGCAAACAAAAGCCTTTTCTACGTGCGCAGCAATAAAGCTAATTTTTGTAATTTTGTTTTATAATTTTATATATTGTTTTTTACTAAAAAAGCTTGTTGTTGTTTAAACTTTCTATATTTGACGTGATTATATAATGTACAATATACAAAAAAAATATATTTTGTATAATATTTTTAAGTTATTACAATAAATTTGAAAAAAATCTTGTAGTTATAAGATTTCTTAATTTTTTATTATTTTACAATAATATCAAAATTAGTTTAATTGAGATAAATCTTTATTCAAAATTTTCGATTTTTTTGAGATTTATATTATTGCTATTAATAATATAAATTAACAATATCTCAATACTTATTATAAAAAAAAATAATCTCTAATTTTTTATAATATAAAACTACAATAATAATATAAAAAATAATTGGCTTATAATTTTTTTGTTTTTGTTTCTTTTATAAATATTGTTGACAATTTTTAAATTTATATTAAGTTTTTAGCTTTTAAAATATTATTTTTTTTTTTTTTATATTTGTAATTAAATAAATTTTATCTATATATATATTTTGTTTTCAATAACTTAAAAACTTTAATTGATATTAATATTTATATATACAACGACAATTGATTGTTGTTTTATCTATTTTTTTATTTTGAGCTTAAATATTTAACTTAATAAATAATATACGTGTTTTTTTAGCTTATTCAAAAATCAAACAATTTATATTAAATTTTTTAATTCAAATATTTTAATTTTATTGCTATAGTTAAGTAAAATTATTAGCTAGATTATTAAAATTATTTATTAAAATTTTTGAATATTTATTAAATTAATTTTTAGCTTTTTAACAATAAACTACAACTTTAAATTTATTCTTTTTTGTATTTACAATTTATTTGTTTAATACGCTATATAATAGTCAAAATTTATATTATTGTTTTTTTTAGCGATAAAAAACGCGTACTAAACCACTATTTTTGATAATTTTGAGAGTTTGTTCAAGAATTTATAACTTCTAAAACGTAGTATATTTAATGCGAGATTTTTGGCTATTTTTAGAAGATAGTGTGAGATTCATTTGCGCGTAGAATTGAGTAGATAATTGGTGTGGTGGACAAGAGGCGAATGAGACGAAAGGGGGTGGCGGCGGCGAGATGGTCCGCTCACTTCTGAACACCGTGGTGAGCGGAAAGCTTGACAGTAGGTAAAAGAATTGGTCTTGCAGAGATCCCAAAATTGCTGGTATGCTACGTCCTGAGCTTTAAGAATGGATGTGGCATCCCTTAGCTGAACCAAGGGTTTGAAACCTAGCCGAAAATGTACTAACGTGTTACCCGCTTCTCTGTATTTTGAGGCCAAGCGGTTGGAATGGCGTTACACAACGGCTGAAATAGATGTCTCCGAAGACGGACTCGACATTGTTTGCTCCGGAAGTCAATTATCCGCGTAAAGCCAGCATGAATTCAACAGTCTGATCCTACGCCAAAGATGCTCCAAACGTACCAGTCATTCTTGGCAATTCAATGGCAGCTAACCACCCGTAGACTGCCTACAAGCTTTCTGCCGTGAGTGATTCTTGCATACCTACATTATCATCTCAATGCTGCCTGAAACCTATCTCTCAAGGGAACATCTAGGCTGTGCCTCGGCTTATCCAAAAGATCATCCAAATTGGCCAACGTCCCTATATATAGTACCGAGTTACTCTGGAAAAGACCCTGTTACTCCCATCCCCGTCGTGTTCACTTCTTATAAGCAAAGGTGTATTCTAGGCTAGTCTCCCTGGCTCTATACAGGTGGGATCAATTACTATCTTTCCTCTGAGTCGTTACCATGTCCCAAAACCCAGTTTTCTTCCTCAGTCCGACGCCGGATTCGTGCAGCTTCAACGGGACGACTATCCACGCTGACCTCAACACTCAAAATGGCAATCTCTGTGCCTACGTCCCGGGCGTACCACGCGTGTGGGCATGTCCAGCCCAGACTGAGTCCGTCACTCACTCCTCCGTTAACGCAATGAGTCATCTAACTGTCCCTCTATAGAGTCTGCTGGTCCTGGAACTATGCCTGCCATGGCGGAGATAGCACAACACCGGACTCTACGCAACAGGTCTGCAACAACAACGGCCAAACATGGTGCTGTAGCAAGATGTGGGAGCGATGCACGCAGACTGAAGGGCAGACTAGCGTGTGCTGGGCCGCATTTACGAATCCGATTGAGAATTTGGATGCCTCGGAGGCCGTAGCGTTTGATTCGACGGCTTATTCGACCCTCGCAAGCACCGCAATGAGTACAAGAGCGACTGCGGCGTCGGATACCGCAATACATGCTCCTACGCCCACTTCTTTCGGTGTTGTGGCTCCAACGGCGAGTGCTATGTCAAGCAACGCTTCAAATTCGAGCGGCTCCTTGTCTGGAATGTCAGTTGCGGGGATTGTGGTTGCTTCTGCATTGGTCGGCATCTTGCTTTCTGCAATTTTTGGATTCTTCTTGTGGAGACGAACTCTAAAGAAGCTTAAGCAACAGAGGCCTGGCACACCGCTTATCCAGCAGGCTGGGTATTCACCGCAGGAGCTACCGGTGAATAAATTGCTTGTAGAAGCCGATGAGCGATGGTTGAACCGGCAAGAGTTACCAGCTGGAGCAAGAAATTTTGAATTGGAAGGAGACACTGTAGAAAAATGACACATAATGATAGAAATTGAGAGCAGGAAACTCTTCAACGAGAAGCATTGGTACAGCATGGTTCACTAGAAACCATCTCCAAGCTTGCTTTTGTGGAGCAGTAAAAAGCCCCGTCGGGGCCTTACCTAGAGTCAGTGGATATCAAATCAGTGGGACTAGAATGTACACAAAATCAGTCAAAGGGAGCTACAGCCCTACGAGAGGTTCAAAGGCTGAGTAGGCCGTGGTACAAGCATTCCATTTTTCGGTTGTGCACATATGGGTGATAGTACGAAAGGGGAGATTCTCATTGGTATTTACCGTGTGCTATCAACAACATGGAAGAGGGTATGCAACCGAAGAGTGGGGCGACTGTACAAGCGAGTTCTCCCGCAGCCAGAATAGGCATTGTTGCAAATCCATCTTGCTAGCTGGCCCGTCCACTACGTGAATGGAGAGCAGTCGAAATATGTTGTCAGGTTCGGCGACTTCAGGTCGGGTACGTTACGGCAGGGATCTCACCTCATGGACCTACCCTAGTCCTAGCACGGCTAGACCTTTGGACCCTCCAAACATTCAGGTCTTGCATTAAGATCACAAGCATCGCCAACTTCCCTCTCCACACTTACTTCAAACGCATATCGTCACTTATAGCATTTCCCAACAACATCTCCCAAAAATAGCTGAAAGCATCTCTACGATTAACTAAACTGAAACCACCTCCAATGTCAACAGGCCCCGGCCTCACCATCCCCACCACCTCTCTCTCCTCCACTGCGACCTCCAAACCCTACACCCTCTACCACATCACGATCCCACATCCACTCCGCAGCATCGTCCTCCAAAAACGCTACTCCGACTTTCTCGCCCTCCACTCCTCCCTCATCGCCCAAACTGGCGTCGCCCCACCCGCGGTGCTGCCCGGAAAGACCTGGTTCGGCAGCACCGTATCCAATCCTACCCTCACCGAGAACCGGCGCCACGGTCTCGAGACCTACCTCCAGCAGATCGCCAACGACACCGATGCGCGATGGCGCGAGACCAGCGCATGGCGTACCTTCCTCAACCTCCCCTCGAACAGCTCATCCTCGTCCCTCAGCGGCAGCGGCACCAACACCATGACAGGCGCAGGCGCAGGAGCAAGCAGAACCATATCCATCCGCACATCCGCCCAATGGCTCGACGCCCACGCCGACCTCAAGAACCACCTCCGCGACGCGCGCCAAGCCATCGCACGCCGAGAGCAGCGCGACGGCGGCAGCACCAGCGTCGCAGCCGCCCACGACGCCGGCGCAGCCGCGAAGAAGGCGCTCGTGCGAGCCGGGACGCTAATCGCAGAGCTCGAGCGCGGTTTGCGCACGCTGCAGGACGGCGGACAGACGACGATGGGCGAGAAGCTGCCGGAGGGGGAGGCGCGGCGGCGACGGGACATGCTGTCGGGGGCGCGTAAGGAGCGGGAGGCGCTGGAGAGCGTGCTGAGTTCGAATGTGCCGCGCTCGGGGGGAGGCGCGGCCGGGGGTGCTGGGGCAGCGCGGGTCACGAGTCCGGTGGCGCCGGTGGCAGATAAGAGTGCGTTGCTGGGTGGAGCATCGTCGCAACAACATCAGGGAGGGGGCGGGAGAAGACGCGTTCTGGGGGCCGCGCCGGTGCCGGAGACGACGCAGACGAGGGAGCTGGACAATGAGGGAGTGTTGCAGTTGCAGAAACAGATTATGGGCCAGCAGGATGAAGACGTGCTGGATTTGGGGAAGGTGGTGAGGCGGATGCGGGAGATGGGCGTCCAGATCAATGATGAGTTGGATGTGCAGAAGGCGATGCTGGACATGGTGGATGAGGATGTGGAGAGGGTGGGTGGGAAGATAAAGATTGCGAAAAAGAGGGTCGGAGAGATCAAGTAGGTGAAGATTAATAAAGGACTATATACGAAGGTATCGTGGGCATTAGCGTTTATTGTATATGAGGAGCATTTGCCGGCGTTCTGAGCGATTCGCTTTTGGCTTTTGATGAGCATTTTCATTCTTCGGCGATGGTATGTGTATCAAGAAAGACGACTTGGATTAATTTTACATTTTGCGTTAGACTTTAGCTAGCTCTGAGGCAATGGTATAATTGGAGTGCAATAACGAAATAGCAATGGATTTTCTATATTGAGAAAATTCCCAGGTTTCTGGGCAGATATGAACACAATCGTACGTAACGTATTCCGATCTGTTGATGATCTTTCCATCCAATCGAGAAGAACCCAACCGGATCATGATTCGATACCTGGCGTAGACATGGATGTTGCTAAGTGAAAAGGATGATAGAAGAGATAGAGCACTTCCATGCGTGAGTCGAGAGCATAGAATAAGATTAGATGTCTGTTGTAGGTTTTCACCATGGACGTTGTTCACATTTTCTTGATTATTGAACACCGAGGTAAGCGGATGCTGGAGAAAATAGTTACGTCCGTATCCGCCCTATTACAAGCCGTGGAACGTTACAGCTTCAAAGTATACTCTGTCATCTTTGATAAGCCCGTATGTTAATTGAGGCTGAGATGGACAATTATACAAATGATTGGAAAGGCTTCCCGTCGGCTTTTGCAGCCGGCGACACCATCGCATCACCATCAACTCTTTAGTCCGCTAGCAGAAGTCAACATTACCTACTTGGTATTTCACAGCTTACTGATCACACCGGTCAATCAGATCTATGCCGAAGAAGGGAAGAAGCACTCCCGAGCAGCAATGTTGCTATACACAGACACGAAATATCTCCGTTCCCTGGGCTTTGTGATCCTGTATGAAACTGTTTGCTCCTCCTTTGCAGCATCCCTACTTGGTTACTATTCAGAAATTATGGATAAAATTAGAACTCTAGCACGATATTTTCGCTCCCTACTTATGAGCCAGGATTTTCTCGCCTTCAGCATTGAATTTCTTTCTTGGTTTTAAGGTGTTGCAAGAAAATTCTCTCGCCGGGTTTTCTGTCAACAGGCCAAGAGCTTCACGAAAGCACAGCGAATTGGACAAGAGCGAAGGCCCACCAGAAAGGAACGTACCACAAAGTATGACAGACGAGGGGATTCGGACAGGTCCACCTAGTGAAGAAGTCCAAACGACGATTCTTGCTTCGAATGAAGATATAGAAAAGGGTTCCGCACATCAACACGGTGATGAGACAAGAGGAAGAGACGGCACTCCAGCAAAAGAGGTCGATTGGCAAGATAGGCCCGAGAATCCACATAACTGGCCATGGTCGAAACGAATCTGGCACATCATCAATCCTGCGATCATGGGCTGGCTCGTTACTTTCGCCTCCTCCGTCTATACGCCCGCGAACACCGAGGTCGCAGAACGGTTTAACATTTCAGAAACAGCAGCACTGCTAGGCCTGACCTTGTACACTCTCGGCCTTGGTTTTGGACCCGTCTTGGGTGCTCCAGTCAGCGAGACGCTGGGCCGGGATGTCGTCTACAAGTCATCGATGATAGCGTTCATGCTCTTCACGCTTGGAGCCGGATTCTCTCAGACATTCGCAGCATTATGTGTATGTCGCTTCTTCGCCGGTCTGGCCGGCGGACCCGTACTTTCTGTAGGAGGAGGCACGCTGGCAGACGTATTGCCCGTTCACCTCCGCGGCGTGGGGAGCGCTTCCTTCTTGCTTGCCCCGTTCCTTGGTCCTGCCACAGGTCCGGTTGTTGGCGGCTTCGTAGCGCAATATGAGAATTGGAGATGGACACAGTGGGTGATTCTGTTTGCCGCTGTGCCGATCTTCCTTGCGGGCTTGACGACTTCCGAGACGTACCAGAAGATCATTGTCAAGCGGCTTGCCAAGAAACAAGGAAAGCCAATACCGGCTCAAGGTCCGACGGGTACAGCTGCGATCAAGTTCTTGATCACCGTCACGCTTATCCGGCCTCTAAGCATGCTAGTCACTGAGCCCGTCGTCTTGGCTTTTAGTGCCTATAATGCCTTTCTCTTCGCCGTCCTGTTCTGCTTTTTCGCCGCGTTCCCAGTGGTATTCGAAGGGGTTTACGGGTTCAATACCAGTCAGACCGGTCTCGCCTTCCTTGCCATTGGTCTCGGTTGTGTGTTTGCCGTGCTCACCATGAGTCTAATCGATCGCAAATACTACTACAAAAGGCTTTACTTGCGAATCAAGGCAGAGGGGGGCACTGCGGTTGCTCCTGAGCATCGTCTTTACGCGGCAATGCTGGGTTCCATACTAGTTCCTATAGGACTCTTCTGGTTTGCTTGGACCGCGCGGAAGGGCGTGCATTGGATTAGTCCTATCCTGGCAGCCATTCCTTTCGCTTGGGGAAACCTCTGTATCTTCGTAAGCTCGCAATATACGCCGCTGTTGGATAGAAAGTCTGGCTAATTCTTCGCAGTGGTCATGTGCCGGATATCTGGTTGACGTCTACGGTCCTCTGAATGGCGCTTCGTCACTAGCTGCAAACAATGTTACTCGTTATACGTTGAGTGCAGTCTTCCCGCTTTTCACCGTACAGAGTAGGTCGAGTCCCGTAAAAGCCTGGAGATACGTAAAGTTGATCGTGCTGATGCTTGACTGAATAGTGTATCACAACCTTGGAATAGGTTGGGCGACTAGCCTCTTGGGCTTCATCTCCGTTGCGTTTCTACCCATTCCATGGGTTCTATTCAAGTTTGGACCAAGAATCCGAGCAAAAAGTCGATATGATACAATCAAAGTTTGATTTGCTAACGTTAATTTTGTGGACGATTCCAGGTTTGCATGGACTTTTTTGGTGGGTCCTAAGGTGTGTTGTTGAAATAACCAGTTGAAATGCGACTTTCGCATCTTCATTCAGTCTTCTTGTCAACTGCCGCAAAGCTGTAAGCCATCAGTGCCAAGCCTGCAAGCAGGCAGCAATTGGGATTTTGCGATCTTCGATCGCGATCCTGCCATGAGCAAATCGAAGCTTGGCCGTGGCCACTCCAAATTTACATAGAAAGACAGCGAGGCCTATCAAATGTCGAAACTTACCTGTCGACGAGGTGGATGGCATCTCGATCCCCATGCTGTTCCTCGTACTCTCAATCGTAGGCGGAAGCCGCTCTCTTCGCTGTCCCGCTTATGTGTGTTTTGAACTGCCGAAAAAGGGTTTGGACCACCAGTCAGCCAGTATCTGATACCAGAAGGCCAGGTGATGAGTGTTGAGGCGAGCATCTCCGATCTTCCATCGGCTCGGCAGTTGCAAATCCTCGCAACAAGCTGCCTGATGGACTCACAGGATATCGCTCACAACCCCGTACTACAGATTCGCGATTTCTCTGCGGGCGTGGCGCGCAAAACTTCCGTCCCCACCGCCCTCACCCCTCCTCCCCCACATTCAGCCCTCAGATTCTCGAGTGACGTTCTAGCTCGCACTCGAGGCTGGCTTCTTCCCCACACGTTCGGCACTTGCGGGAAGACGGTGAAGCATAAGAAGCTGAAATCGTTGACTTCGCCGTATTAGAGTTTGGCAGGATCAGTAGGATAGATTACGGCCGAAGTCCTGGGGCTTTCCTCGGATACATTGCACGTTTGCAGCGGGACACCCAGCGGAACTAACGACACATCGCATGTAGCTGCGTTTGTCTCTCTGATTGCGTGCCTACTATGTCTTGCCAGAAGGACTGTTTTAGTCTTGCTGACCGGATGAGCGGCAATATGCCGTCCCTCAACTGCCGGTTGGTACTTTTTCCCCTTGTACCTTAAAGCTAAGACGGTGGAGTCAAATGATAATTCCTATCGCGCATATACGCTATGATGTAGCAAAAAATGCCGGCTCAGCAAACACGCCAGGCCTTGAGATGGGGGTTATATAGGCATTTCCCCATCCTACCGCGCGTCTCGCACAGCAATGCTCCATAGCTACCCAAACCGATAGCGAGCCACGATGCTCGTCAATGAGCTTCTGTCACTCGCTCCTTACTGGCCCTTCATCCTCGTCGGTGTTGCATTTGTGTGGTTGCTCAGAAACAAATACGGCGCTGGCTTGAACAGGTATCCAAGTCCACTGCTTGCCGGATATACGAATTGGTGGCGATTCTTCGACGCGCTTGGCAGGTCGCCTGAAAGGACGCATATTCGTTTACATCGCGAGCATGGCGATATTGTGCGACTGGGCCCGAGAGTGCTGAGCTTTGCGGATCCCAAGGCCGTTAAGACAATTTATGGGTTAAACAAAGGATTTGTCAAAGTAGGTGGCACTCAACATGCCATCTGCATGTATTTAAACGCCAGGGAATAGTCGTTGACAGTGATGGACAGTCGGACTTCTACCCGGTTCAAAATGCAGTGTCCAAAGGCCACAGGCTGCAGTCCCTCTTCTCGACGACGAATGAAGAGTACCATGCGCGATATCGCCGTTGTGTCAACAATGCATTCGCCATGTCTTCTCTAGTATCATACGAGCCCCTTGTCGACTCTACAACAGAAGTGTTCATCTCACAGACGCAGAAGCTATTCGCAGAGCCAGGAGGATCGTGCAATTTCTCCAAATGGCTACAATTCTACGCCTTCGATGTGATTGGAGAGCTAACCTGGAGCAAACGACTCGGCTTTGTGGAGAAGAACGAAGATGTGGATGGAATCGTTGGATTTCTGGCCACTTTTCTTGGTTACGCAGGCCCGGTAAGCTTTAATTTTGCCGTATTGACTGCCGGAAGGAGCGACAGGTTGTGCTGATGTGAATCGTCTTCCCTAGGTCGGCCAAATGCCCATTCTCGATCTTTTGCTCGAAAAGAACCCCGTTAGACTCTGGCTCCAACGCCTTGGCATCTCAAATACCGTCTTTCCTGTGACGAAGTTTGCAGTGGATCGTAGCAAAGAGCGGGAGCTCGAGATGCAGAAGGTAAAAGAGGGTGCCGAAGTTAACGCCGCCAATAGTCGAGGAGTTGACCTCCTGACGAAATTCACACAAGCGCAGTACGACCATCCAGATTTCATGAATGACACTCGTGTCCTTACATCATGTGTGAGCATGGTGTTCGCGGGCTCAGAGACCACGGCCATTAGCTTGAGTTCGATATTTTATTTCCTACTGAAACATCCACAATGCTACCGGAAGCTGATGCATGAGCTGGACGAGAGCGTCAGAAATGGCACGATTGAGGATCGACCGAATGGTGTCATCAGCTGGGCTGACAGCCAGAAGCTTCCCTATCTGGACGCGGTTGTTCAAGAATCGTTCAGGATGCATCCAGCGGCTGGATTGCTGCTCGAGCGAATCGTGCCGCCTCAGGGAATCAGTATCTGTGGAGAACAAATCCCTGGAGGGACCATCGTGGGGTGCAATGCATGGGTCCTACATCGGCGGCCCGAGATATTCGGTGACCGGGTGGATGAGTACAGACCAGAGAGATGGTTGGAGGCTGATCCGGCAAGGTTGAAAGAAATGAGAGCGACCATGTTCCAATTTGGTGCTGGTGCGAGGACGTGTATCGGGAAGAATATTTCACTTTTGGAGCTATACAAGCTCGTCCCGAGTTTTTTGCGACGTTTTGAGGTAGGCCTTCCAGGTGATTTGGACGTCTCCCGGTGTGCTAACAGGCAGTGTTTGCAGATTCGTTTGGAGCACCCGGACAGGGAGTGGAAGACGCATAATGGATGGTTTGTAAGACAGCTGGACTTCAATACGAAGTTTACGCCAAGAGCAGCGCAATCTACGGTTTGAAGTCATTACATCGATGGAATAGTGATGCCCGAAAGTATTGCAATTACTCTCTGAACTTTCACGCCACTTAAGACGTGTTCATAAATAGAATGTTAATGATAACGAAGAAATGGAGTCAAGATCCCGAACATCTCGATGCTATCTTTGGTTGCGCACGACGTCATTTCCCGTTTTCATTAAGAAGATGGCAGGATCTAGGCTTGAGCGGCTAGGCATCTTCCGATTTATTGTTGGTGCATTCAGAGCATGGTCTTTGGTCTGGCGACAGATCTCAATAAGATTTTGCCACTGAATATCGGAATTTCCGTCGGAAGGATGCATAGTCTATAAAAATCCTTGCGGCGGAGCGCACGAATATTGATCCAGGAGTCACGGAAACTTGCAGAACGATACTCAAGTCTCGTCGATTTATTGGGTTGCCGTGTTTTAGATGTCTCATCGGTGTCTCCCGATCGACCAACTTTTTTCTGGTGCTCGGCTATGTACAGCGGAACCCAAGGCTATGGGCGCGGTAAACACATTGGGCACCAAGGGGAGGCGCGTTTGCAGAGAAATTTGAATCTGCACGACCCCATTCGTTGTCTGTGGGACCATGACACCGTGAGACTACCGACGACGGGGGTCACCCATGCGTGGATGCTGCTCCGAAGGGCGCATGGAAGGAGAACGTCGAAGGTTGGATAGACTTTCCAAGACAGCTTCGGTTCTTTCTAGTTAGACCCTGCAACGGTCCTGCATTAGGGGTGATCTTCGGTGATCATCAGGGGGCCCTCTCATTCCGGGCCGGTGTCCCACGGCGCAGCCGAAGATGCGAAACGGTGTCGTCCGTAGCCCGCTTGGGGCAATACAATCTTGCATGATTCAAACCAGGACCACTACTCGTGATGTCGGAAAGAGCGATAAAAAGGGCTGGATTCATTTGATGTGATTCGGGTGAGATTCGTGTTTCGTACATTCCTCCGACGAGTAATGCGCAATGAATCGCCTGAATGGCTTTGCCTCGTTGCCTAGCTGTGCTGCAGATTTTGCAGCAGCCCTGCGATGTGCGTCGGCCAGCTGAATAGCAGCAAGGTCTCCACGTGTGACGGGTGGAGTCATGATACCAACGCTGCGATCGGTCTGCACCCTGGTGGCTCAGGTACCGGTTTCGCTTCCACCGGGCTGGGAGGCACCGCTGCAAGACGGAAGAAAGCCGCTGCAGCTAGGCACATAGCCTTGAGGCCCGAAGCCGTGAACTGGTCGCACAGCTCCCGTCTTCCCCGAAAGCTGGAGCTCAGTTTTATTACGACGTAGATCCTTGGTGTCGATTCAATGCAGTGAGCCGTCATTTTTGTCCCAACATCGCCGAAGGGTGCGGTATCTTGCAGGTTTCGGGTCAGCAAATGCTGCGCAGATGCTTGGGTACCCAAGACGAACTTAATACGCTTGCCGCATGTGTGTGATTATTCTTGCAGAAAGTATACAACTCACCGCTAAAAGCCTGAATAGGTAAGCTGATTGGCATCATCACGTTTCCTAAGCATGGGAATGCTTACTATGCGATGCTGTTGGTGGCATTCCTCGCGCTGCAAGTGCAGTCACCACCTACCTGCCAGAGTAAGGTCCAACTCGGAAGGCCTAAGACGCACCCCGGGAATTCTATCTAATTCTACCTCAGCTATGATACCAGGAGTCGGCAATCGCCATTGAAATCCAGACCAATTCGTATGTAGCAATGGCGGAAGTGTGGCACACGGCGAGGAATCATGCGCTGAATCATGCTACATTTGCTTCTTCAGAGTTCGGGCAGACCGAGGTAGGAATAGTAGTGTGTTCGTCGTTCCCGTATTCGGAGAGGGACGAGAGCTAATTTCTGCTTACTGAATGAAGGTTCTGGTGTTTGAACCCTGCTCCAGATTCCATAAGCTTTTCAGAGGAGGGCGAGAAATAAACGTTAAAAGGCACTTGCTAAGTCCATGCAACTGCCGTCAGGGGGAGGGCGTTTGCTAATCCGCCCAGGGTAAGCCACATGGCAACGGGCTGATCCACGTTTTTTGCTGCGTGTTGGTTAAGGGGGTGTCCCATTCTTCCAGCCAGTCAGAAGGCAGATCGAAATGCTTAGTCCCATTGCTCGCGTGGTATGACCAAGTTGGAAACACTGCTTTTCCCGCGGAGATTTCCACTGCTAAGAAAAAAAGCATGCATCAGAAGTGCATCCGGTCATCTGGGTGTTGAAGGGTCAATACCCATGACCCGCCAGATCGGACCTGCGAGGGTGGGAGCGATGTCACACGACGAAAGCTGGCTGAGTCAATAAAGCATCACGAAAGGGCGAAGGCGAGGCCGCCGGGGAGATGATTCCGGAAGGGGGGAACTCTCTTCTAGCGCATTTCTAGACTGAAGAGCTGGGCGGGACGGCACCCATGACGAGAAGATTTCAAAAACGTCGGCGGCCGGTGCACAGGCTGACCCGTGGACCCGTCAGCCTCATTTCGATACATTTGCCGTGCTGCAGAGAGACTTGCGAAGTCAGTCAAGGGCAAGCAAGGCTTCGCTGCTCTCCGCTGGCGGTGGCGGCCGATAAAGGCTCGTACGGAAGTGGAATATGGGGTGGCACGGCGGGTGCGACTAGTATTACTTGTTGTCCTCTGACTTGCTGGCGGTGGTGTGAAGGTTTTACGCTGTGCCGCTGGGGCCCGGCCCATAGTATTGCATCTCTTCGGTCTCGCACCCTTGGGCACCCCACGCGGGCGACTTGGCCTGTTCTATTCTCGACTCCCGCGCCGCCGAGGTCTGTTGGCTGAGCAGCGGAGCTGCAGGTACGACGCTGGCACCAGGGATGCAGGCTCCGTCGGGTACGCAGCCGTGGATCGGGAGGACGGGGGGCAACTGCTTCAGGCAAATCCCTGCCGGCAAAAAGATTGGCTTGAAACAGTGCCAGAGTCCTCAAACCCAAACCGGGCCAACATATTCGGCGCACAGTCACAAAGGATTTTTTGCGTCATGTTGCCAGCAAAGGGGGAAAAGGCACTCGCTCATTTCATTTGTCTCGGCAAGCCCAGCTTCAGCCTGTTTTGACGGGACGTCCCTGGCTTGACACGAGTGCCTCGTTAAGGGGGGGCCCCGAGAATGAAACTGATATATCTTGCACATGCTGCTCGTCACTAGCCTGCCTGTCCCTTCTGCGCTTCCCACCTCCTTCACTGTCGTTTGTCGGTACTTTGCCTGCTGCTGCCTTGGCACGCCCCTGCACTGTCAGAACGCATCTGCTGCATACAGCATACAGCTACTACGACTGCTTGCTCTCATAAGCCGGGCCTTAGACTTTCCAATAATCCACTGCATATCCTTCGTTCAGCTTGTCGCTGCTGCGTCACTCTGGTCCTTCACTGCGGCTGGCCCTGCTGCAACGCTGCATCTCTTAGGCATCTCGGCCCTAGCACACAGTGAGTCAGCCCAGGTCATCCGGTGTCACTCGTGCGAATATATATTCTCGAGTCTGCTCCGAGTCGCGGTCTGACTTTTTTCTTCCTCGTAGAACTACCAGCTCCATGATCACCAGAGAAGCAGTCGCAACCAACATGGGTCGCGGCGCATATGATACAACTGGCACTCCGAAGCCGAAACCGCCACCGAAACCCCGATGACATTCACGACCCGACATCCCGCAAACAGGCGGCCGTCTACCGGTACAAACATGACGTTACTTTTTCCAAAATCGCTTTCATGGGCGGCCGCGCAGGGCTGCATGTTGTTTCTTTTTTATTGGCGGCGTTGTATCCTCCCAAGGGATGGGCCGTCTCACAAGGTGCGTCGAGATCGACATTCAGCTTCCACGACTTCCTGCAGGTCTGACTAACGCCGCCCTGCAGCCCGACGGTGTCTTTCCTTTAACCCGCCTTCGATCCTTTTTCCACTTCTGCTTGCCCCTGGTCGGGATTCCATTCGATTACTTGGTTTAATCTCGTCAACGTCATTCCGGCCCGTTTCAGCATTCTCAATGCCCCCTTCAGCAATTTCGAGTCCAACTCGTCATTTTCTGCACCCCGGTCGTCGCGCACTTTCGGTCCTGTACACTAGAAAATACACCTCACGCCTTCCCGAATCGGTCGCCCTGCATCTCACGCATAAAAGTCTCTTTCACCGGCGTTTTTGTATAGATTGGACACGGGAGACTCGGGCTCACGCCCTGGCATTTTCTTTTGGGATATCATTTTACAGGGACTATAGACTTCATTTTTGCAGTTCAGTCTGCACCGCAAGAGCACGGAGGTGGCAATAGGGGGCAATCCTTTTGATGTGTCATTTCTCACGACAGGTCACTTTTTCATTGGTCGCAAACCCCAACACGACTTTGGCGTACCTACGTCGCCTTCTGGTCACATTGTCACGACTGAAGAGCGTGGCGCAGAGCTCGTGTATTATTAGACTGCTGCTTTCCGAAGATACCCTAGCCTTGTTAATGTTATCCTGCATTTGCTCTCTCGAACTTCGCGCCAGTCTCTTACTCATTACTTGCTTATGACTCATCCGATTTCGCCACCGTCAGTTGCGATTCCCGTTTGCTACAGGTGTTCTAGACTATTTGCTCAGCTTGTACCTGCATTAGGGAATTGACGGTATCAAGTCCGGACCCACAGCCTCGATCATCCGGCGTCGCGGACACTGATACCTAAAATTTCAATTTCGGCGAGGCTGCATCATCTCCGCTTCACCAAATAATTTCGTCCAAGTTGTCCGGGACTTCCGTTTGGTTTTCTGTGTTACACAAGACATCTCAGACCTCCGAACCTAAGCCCAATCGGAACGAGGCTGACAAGAGACAATCACTTCCGGGCCAGGGGCCCGATAGACAAAACCCGAGGATTTTGCGGATGACCTACGAATGTCTTAAAGATTCCAAAGACCGTTAGACGGCTGAGAAAGTATTGTGATCCTCGTGATTTCGATTGAAAGTGGGTGTACGTTACGTGCCGGGAAGATCGTTGCATCGCTACTCCGTACACTCAGATCATGCGTGTCAATCGCTGAGTAACATAGATGACCCGGTCTCTTGGGAATGCCTGCTTTATCACAACGCAGACATATTACATGATGCAACTCTCCACGGTACATTCTCTATTCAGACGTCAAACCGGTCTTAGCCTGCAGGAAACTTACCTTATGCTCATCCTTATCTAGTTCTTTCATAGGTCTTCTCCGGTCTGGTCTAACAGTGACCATGGCTTTTTGAAGCCCTCAGCAATGCTAGCCTGATTTCTTGAGTCCAATCATCAAGAAGCTTCACCGCCTCTTGGTCGTGAAGATGAGCTTAATATGTGCCGCCGACATGCCTAGAGCTTCTCAAGATAATCTAAGGCGATCCTCGTTGTACTATTTGTCCGTCATGCTTTCGAGTGCTTGAAGCCCTTTTGGACTCTGCTTCATGAGTCGTGGTAGAACGCCTTGCGAGCTGAATAGAGTTCGGTAATCTTCCCTCCATGCTAAAGAACATTCGGCGCACGTCATCGTCAGGCGTCCATGAGATGTCCTCGAAAATGGGCGACCCAATTAAACCTTCTTTGCCATGGGCATCTAGTACCTCGGCTATACCGAGCCAAAAATTTTAGGCGAAGCTTACTTCGCAAGTGAAAATTGTACCTGTGACGATAGGCAATAAGCGCGAGGCGGAACGTTCCGCAAAGGACGCCTGAAATCGTCTTCGACTCAGAGGTGTCGGCTGTCCATCAGCCTGCCTCTGCATGCTTCTACCTCCGAGAAATTTTTCCGCAAACTTTCTCGCTCGAATTTTTGTACACCGGCCATCCAGAAGCACTATCACACCGGAGAAATAGGTTAGAGGAGCTTGCGTGACGTGTCTTTCGAGACGCAAGTCAGCAAAAAGCAACATCGTGCATCGAAAGAAAGGTACAAAGTGACATTGTTTCAGCTTCAAATACACCGCATCTTGGAGGACAATAACCTCCTTAATATATTCTCTCCATCGATCTTGTGGCTTTGCTCTGACCTCATGCCCTAGTCCAATTAGCGTCCAGCTCCGACCTTATGCGTCCAGACTTTCGATCTCAGGATTAATAGGGGTTTTTCGAGAATCACTTTCTTTACCCCACAACATGCGGCTTTCAGTCAGCCCAACAATAAGCTGCAGATGAAATGTGGCAGCCACACGTGCGTGCCATACACGTGGTAAACAAGGCAATCCTTCCCAGCTTCTCACATCTGATACCAACAGTTCAGCTGTGACCGATGACATAAGCACGCAAAGTTCATCCAACGTCGCCTGCACTTCCTCCTTCGGCACCCGTCGTTTCGCACTTCGCACTTCGTATAGCCAGTGCCATTTACAGCGCTGCCCTATGAACTTGCGGTGAGGTATTAAGCAGACCTTACATCCAGAACTCTTCACGATACGAAGACTAAACACCATGGTCTCTCCCGGTAATCTTTTTTTCTTCATGATGTATTCGCCCTGATTTCCTCAAAAGGCCAAGCTATCCAGTGTCTCCATTTCTCATCCAAGTCGTGGTACACCATGGACATGATGCGCTCAGCAGCGCCCTCGGCGTACCAGTAGCGCGACGCACAGCGCTGTAGTATGACGCAATAATGGGCCAGCAGGATCAGCGCCTCCGGTCTCTGCTCACTCAACAGCTCGAGATATCGTTGGGGGAATTTTTCCACCCAAACAAGCATGGCGACTTTGAAACCAACAGAACCCGGGTGGGGCTGAGCTGGAGCGGCAAACGTCTCCCGGAGCAACATCAATGTGGCTTGGTATGCCTCAATGTCTGACGACGACGACTGCTGTGCCTCTGGCGAGGTTTCCCAGGCCGCGAAAAGTCCGTCCAAGGCAGCAAGATGGGCGTCTTCTGGGCTATATGACAAATCAATCTCTGAGGGGTCGCTTCGGAGATGCAACGCCATAGGTCCATTGGCTGTCCAGTCCCACCGATACATCATGATTCCTCGCGCGCCGCGGATCAGTGAGAGCCATTCGCAGACTTCGTTCAAGGAGCACCGACCTTGACCGACACTGTCCGGCAGACCAGGAGAGCCGAGCGAATACAGAGAATACACCGATATCAAGGCCGCTGTAGCGATAACCGCATGAGTGTTCTCCTCGGACATGTTTCGCTCGACGTCGTTGATGATCTGGCGATAGGACGGGAACGTCTTGTTTTGATGGTGTGCCGCTGCTAACAGGTAATGTTGACTCTCGGAAAGGGGCACCGAGCGTGCCATCGAAAGAGCCGAGATGGCGAGAATAGCGTGCATGAGAAAAGGGTACTGACAGGCCACCTGGGTGATGTCCTGTTGCCAAGGCACTTCATCACCAGGCTCGTAACCGAAGCCCAGTGACGCTTTGAAGATCCAGTGCGTCAACAATTGTAGGTCAGTCAAGTTCAGTTCTTCATCTCCCCGTGGAGTTCCCGATGAGCTCGGTCCTGGTGTTGCTGAAGCTGATCGTTCGGGGGCGGATGGTGTCTTCCGGAGATCAGGATATTCGCAGACTGCGGAGTGCCTTTGGCAATGTGAACATTGCGGTTTCTGCTCATCACACTATGCGACTAATCAGCAAGCAGTCTAGAGTTAAAGATGATGTCTTCTCATATGTAAAAGCCATGCACAAGGCCATGCGCCGGACTCAGGAGACGCTTTCCGTACCTTGATTCTTCTCGACTTGCACCGGAGACAACCCGTCCTCGTCTTGCTATGCGGCCGTTTACGAATCATCTTCGTAGCATACTTCCGTTGTCAGTGACGCCATTCTCGGCACTTGACGCCTTCAAATATATAGATGAAGCTGCCGCTCAAAAAATAGACTTTGCGTTAACGCCTGAATCTGACCTATGACAAACCCTCAGCTCGTGTCGGTGGCTTTGCAATGCACACCTACAAGCTGTGCATCCTGAGCCCGCGTAAAAGACTAGGCTCTACCGCAGATGAAATAAGCATAAAATTATAGGGGTTATGCGCTGCAGAGCTGTGGATGTCAACATGATCCCGACGATCAGGGCGATGGCCGTTTATAGCAGATGTGCAACGGCTATTCACTACACTGACCACTACACAGCCCTCAGCAAATTCGTATTCGGGAATTGCTTAACCTGATTAATCAAATTATAAGCCCTTAAAAGCGCAAAGTGGCCAAGTAGAAACGCATCAGTGTCCTTACGTGGCAAAGGATTCGAAATGATCGGGCATCGTCGATATTCCCATCACCAAGCGTTACGACGACCAACTTCGAAGGACGAAACAAAAGATACTTATGCCAAGCAATGACGTCTGAAAGACGCTTGGTCAATAACTGCGAAAACTTCCAGGAACGTTCTGTCCGGGTGGGGCCAAAGCAATTAGGTACAATTGAAGCCATCACTCATCATGTCTTCTGCCAAATTAATTTCATTTGGAAAAAGGCAGAAAATAAAATCTAGGAAACGTCGTCTGAACTACCCAAAACGGCTGTTACAACGACTCTCAGCCCCATGCAAGCCGCCATTAATTATTTTCTACTGTAGCCCGTGAGTCCTACTCAGCTACGCCAGTGACAGAAAAGGCGGGGCACGAAGCTGGGAGGCCCCAAAGATGTGATTCCAGAACTTTGGGCGTAAGTTTTTCTCGAGTCCCGGATCTGATTCAGTTTCCACCGCTAACTAAATACCTATAGTGCTATTAGGGCGTCCACTCAAGCTTAGTGTGTGACTCATTCGGTCGCGCGCGCATCTCAGCAAACACCAGAAGAGCAATAGCTGCCCCCAACTTCCCAGACACTTCAACAAGCAGACTAATCCTCAGCCTTAATTTTACGTTGCCGATGCTACCGTGCCTTCACGTATATTCTTAACCTTAAATCCCTTTCAATCCCACATTCCTGCACGGCGTCCCCAGTCCCCAGCCTCAATCCTTCTCTTAGCAGTTTCCACAAACGACGATGCTGAGAAAACGAAGCTATGTTCTGCGATTTCAATGCACGGAACGTCCTTCCAGATGGATAGCAGGCCCATCAAGTAGTCCTCGCCATCCATGCTCGATACGTTCCACGAGAGCTTGAAACAACACAGCACACTTCTCAAGTTAGGCAGCGACCGGCGGGCAAGCTTCCACGTTCGGGCGCTCTTGCGGTAGTGCTCCTCAGGCTCAATTTTCTCAGAAAAGTCTGTTATCTGCGCAGACACTCGGACGCACAAGACTTCCACAGCGACGTGTGCGATGGTGGCCAGAGCGCTGGCACTGAAGCGGTGGAGCATGGGTCTCAGAGAATATTCATCATTGTGCTCGGAAAAGTCGAAAGTAAAACGCCGATACAGTACGCCTTTGCCTTCGACGTAGAGCTGGTGGCATACGCGTAAAATGCGGGTCATACGTTCGCAGCCGCAATAGACGGCATGGAGAGAGTCGCCCAATGCTTGACTTTTTCCTGGATTGGCGGAATTTCCACTGTTATTTCGGATCGTCGATTTTCTCTTCTCGGGATCCAAGATTATCATGCTCGGACGTGAAGGATGGTTATGTGGACCCGAGACGCTTAGTGGATCCAGAACGTAGTGAAGAATCATGGTGCGGATCTCTGGGGGTAATGACAGAAGAGATGTCCCGGAATCGGCATTTGATGAAACCAGTATCGCTTTCTTCCCACTGCAATTCGTAAACGTTAGCAAATCTACCCTATTTCAACAAGGAAATATCAGGGGCGTTGAGAAGAAACGACTTGGCCCGCATACTAGCACCACCCACGCAGGGGACGGAACAACTCATGCGCTGATTGAACATCCTCTAACCAATATTGTAGCTATCGAGCTGACAATCAACGTTAGAGAACCAATCGCTCTCGACGACAACGCAAGGCAGCATTCTGCACCTAAGCTGGGAGATACTCGTGTTTCTTCCCATCTTGGAAAGGATAGTCCACTCACCACTGACGAAACTTTTCCAGGCTTGCACATTCTTCAACGACGTCCGCATTCTTCCAAGGAATTGCTTTTGGTCCAACGTTACTTTGCTTACCACGTTTCAACTCGAGATCGCCTGAAAGTTCTACCTGAAGATTCGGAACGTCTTTCCAGAGTCGTAGCATTGCCATTGTCAACTCAACGGCCTCGTCCATCGAATGTGGCTTCGAGTCCCAATATGTGCGTTTCTTTTTGAAGTCCACACGGCAAATAACAGATTGAACGTTTAGCAAGTTGTGGCGTAAGAGAGACCAGGCCGAGTAGTGTTTAGACTGTGGAATGTCTAGGACAGGACTCCTGTCAGTGAGCTCTGCATTCAGGTATGCCTCGAGCTCTAGGTGCTTAATAAAGTACTGTATATGAGTGGTCGTGACCGTCAGGAAATGGGGTATTTGTTCGACGCGGAGACAGAACGAATATTCCGAGTAACAGATTTCCTCGACTTCTGCATGCAATTGACGACAAACGCACATCAACATGGTGATGGTCTCAGTGCCCCAGAAGCCTTGCATGGTACTACAGTGCATAGAGTAGCGAGATGTTCGAGCACATCGTCTCTGTACGAATAATGGACAACCGTATGAGTCCAGACCATCTGTATTAACAGTGGCAGCGATAGAGCAGACATCGTAAACTTCTGGGACTAACGCGTAGAAAAGAATCTGTCGACGAGCTTCATAGGGGAGGTTCATTAGATTACCCATGGCGAAATGAGACTTTTGGATCGAGTAGAATGGAAAGATAGTGAAGGATCAGGAACTGTGAAGTAGCTATCTTGCGGACCTTTGAAGTTACTCAGTACCCAAGGTTTATTTTATACCTCGCTGAAAATATGCCCCTCCCTTATTGAAATTGCCAGTGAAAAAGGGCCGTAGGAATGGTAAAATGGCATATTGGTGAATTGGTACACATTCCAGTCCACTTCGTGCTTCCAACATTCCTTGCTGCCTGCTCGCGGGACACAAGGAGATTTGTGGAACATTAAATTCTCCATGAGCCAAATGAGGAAACTGGCACGTGAGATGCTCGAAGAGAGAACCTTATGGACCTCAAGGATATCGCAGTCCATGCAAAGCCATCCATATTGCAAGACTCGTTAGGAGAGGTACCTACCTAGGTAACCTACCTAAACCCACGCTTGTCCCGAAGCGGACAGCTTTGCAGCAACCACGTAGGTAGGTACGTACCTTGCAACCTCTACTGCGCCACACCCTGCAGCAACCCTCTGACTCTCGTTTCAACGTCAATGCCTTTCCGTACCCAACCTGGAGTATATCTTTTCTACCTTCCGCTAAGCAGCATCACCACGAATTTGTGATCGGTCGGAAAGATCAGGACACAGTCAAAGCTGCAATTCTCTTGGTACCAATGGCAGATTCGGCCGGAGCAGGCAACCAGCCCAAACCCAGCAGCAGCGTGAAGCTAGTATTGCTGGGTGAGGCTGCTGTGGGCAAAGTACGAACCCTTCACCCATGACTGCGCGAAACTAGCGTGCTTACATAGTAATTGTAGTCCTCCCTCGTCCTTCGCTTCGTCAATAACGACTTTCAAGAAAACAAGGAGCCTACAATAGGCGGTACGTGACACAGCAACCGCTCTCAGCCTT
Organism: Astrothelium subdiscretum; assembly: GCA_021030935.1. Taxonomy (NCBI): domain Eukaryota; kingdom Fungi; phylum Ascomycota; class Dothideomycetes; order Trypetheliales; family Trypetheliaceae; genus Astrothelium; species Astrothelium subdiscretum. The sequence continues at coordinate 164,169 of JAGFMW010000058.1, read as the reverse complement.
TCATGGCTGAGTAGTCAAACCAGTCTCGCTGACTTGGACACCCCACAGCCGCCTTCCTCACGCAAAAATGCAACCTCCCCAACCGCACCATCAAATTCGAAATCTGGGACACGGCCGGGCAAGAACGCTTCGCCTCCCTCGCGCCCATGTACTACCGCAACGCCCAATCCGCCCTCGTCGTCTACGACCTCACCAAGCCCTCCTCCCTCACCAAAGCCAAGCACTGGGTCGCCGAGCTGCAGCGCCAGGCCTCGCCCGGCATCGTCATCGCCCTCGTCGGCAACAAGCTCGACCTCACAAACCCCAGCAACAGCAGCGGCGACGCACCCTCCACGGCCGCTGCATCGAGTGAGGGAGAGGAGGGTGGTGGTGGTGGTGCGACGGGCGCAGGCGATGCAGAGGATGGCGACGAGGCCGATGCGCGGAAGATTAGTACCGCTGAGGCGAAGGCGTATGCGGAGGAGGAGCAGCTGCTGTTTTTCGAGACGAGTGCGAAGACCGGCGTCAATGTGAGCGAGGTGTTTACGGCGATTGCGAACGCGATACCGGAGACGAGCTTGAGGGGTGCGAGGGGTGGTGCGGGTGGTGCGACGCAGGCGGCGTTGGGAGGGGGCCGGCAGGATGATTCGAGGGTGAATTTGACGGGACCGAGGGCGGATGTTGGTGCGAAGGAGGGGTGCGCTTGCTGATAGATGGAGACCACGTTCGTTGAGCGATGGATTGGTCGAGTAATAGATTTGTACATTGGGTCATCCCTTCACGTTGAGCTACAGAGCTTTCGGAGGAAAGGCGGGACGGAGTCTTCTAGGCGTCTGATGATTAGAGTATCGTTTTCTATAGGAGCTAGGTATCATGCATAAGGTATGTCCGGCCAAGCCATGGAGCAGGTCGGTCGCTTTGAAAGAGTTGTATTCAAACGCCAGGCAGCCCCACAATAGCTCTGTATGCAGGTACGCCTCTTGGAAGAAAATAGACAACATAAATGCCTATAAATGCCACCAGTAACCCCGTAAACTTTTCAAACCACGTATGAAAATACGCCGCGGTCATTAACAGCATCCACCAACTAAACCCTGCCACCCCCAGCGCCAGCTTCACTCCAAAGCTCGTCGCCGCCTCCGTACCCTTTGGCGCATCCTTCTCGCCCTCCACAGGCTCCATCTGCGTCTCCACCGCCGCCGTCTTCACCGCCCCATCAGCCATCAGAATCTTCCTCGCCTCCCGCAACTCCGGCTCCCGCAACACCACCGGCAGCACCTCCAACCACAACATCGCGCTCCCCAGAATCAACAGAAAGACGTGTCCGCTGATATCGTGTCCACCCTTCCACTGCCCGCCCGCCAGCTTACACGCCGCGTGCGTGACGTGCTGCCCGGGACTCGTCGCAAAGCTGTCCGTCGCCGGGACCTCGCACGCGCCGCCCGTGAACCGGAAGCCGCGGTCGATGAGCGGCGGGCCGAAGCACCACTGCGTCGTCGCGACCCAGCAGAGCGTGCACCCCAGATATCGGAGCCCAGCGTGGAGCCGGCGCGAAGTGAGGATGGGGCGTAAGGGGGGGCCGAGGGATGGGTGCGACATGAGGAAGATGAGGAGCGCGGCGGTGGTCCAGAGCCAGCCGATTTTGACGAAGTAGAGGTTGAAGATGTTGCTCTTGCGCGCGAAGTACGAGGGGGCGAGGTGCGCCGGGTGCGATTGCGATGTCGTTGAGTAAGGGGCGTTTCTTGTTTGGGGCGAGATGAGAGAGAAGAGCGAGCCGAGGAGGAGGGTGCCTGGGTATATGCTCAATAGCGTGGCCTCTATGGTCGTAGGTAAGAATGTGGAGAGTGTATTTCGGAGAGACATGTCTGGACGGGTTGTTGTTGATGCTGGGCTTGGGACAGTGCCGTTGGAGTTTGCGGTTTTTCTTTTGGTTGCCATTGGATATGACCGTCTATTTCCTGAAACGGAGGCCTTGTGGGAGGAAATGGAAAATTCTCGAATATTAAGGATGCGGGAGAGGCTCTCGCAAAGGCATTCCTCTGCCTTAGCTCGAATGCCTCAGGTCGACGACCTCAGTGATGGCTCACTGCTTCAAAGGTGACGTCGTGGTGCCGTTTTCGGCGTGGCTGCCTTGCAGTCTTGCGCCACACCCTTTGTCACTTCACATCAAAAGCTACCTAGGTTCATCCATACCTTGTACAGAGCAATGGAACCTCAGGGTTTCGATGATCTTGATCTAGCTCGCTTGCTGAGCGTTCGCTGCTTTTACATGAGCAAAATCAGCTGTCGCCGGCAGTCTTCGTGGCCCATGGCGATTCCTGGCTGAGCACGGCCTTATCATAGGAATGGGAGCCTTTATTTGTCTTCTCATCAGTTGCTGTTCCCAACTTGCGTCGGTTGTCTACCGGAGCCACGTATTGGTCCGGGATAGAAAGTGCTGCTACGCTGATTCTGGCTTCCGGCTGCGCACTCCGCACAGCTGACAGTATTCTACAGTGAATGCCGACTGGGGCCTCCACGTCTTTAACTTCACAATGACAATGACAATCGAAAACAAACTACCGAGAGATGGACCTCGAACACAATTATAGTCACATCTATCAAACTAAAGTCGGGAGTATCCCAATAAGATCTCTAACGCATTTTAGAATACCGGAATGATTGTAAGTCTCTGCTAGCTACGTTGCTCTTACCGGTCGGTTTTGATTGCCTTTCCTCTGCACTCAAAGCGGCTGAAGGAGACACTGGTACCCGGAATAATATTTTAACCATCGGACGCTCCCTTTTGTGGAATTATTTCTGGCACAAACTTTATCCGAGAGGAAAGATCCGGGTTTCTACTTTTGCTTCTCTAGATTCATTTGCGGAGAAAATTGCCCTGCATATCTGTACCTCACATGATTGCCCCCCACCACCCATACATCATATATGTTAATTAAACTACCGTGTAAATCTTGTTGACTATTACTGGATCTAGTTGACCATTTTTGCCAGTACCTCAAATGGTAGGACGGCGTTATTATTAAAAGTCTTAGTGCTGTCCGTGCCATCTATTTTTTCCCTTGTCTAAATGGTCGAAGGACCTCTTCCAGACAGGGGGATGGTTCTCGAACTCTATCCACTGGCTCGACTTGCGGCCAGTGTAGACCTATATATTCGTTGAGTTCCTGCCGCGTCTTCGCATTGTGTTCTGACCGGCAAGCTACCGTGCAGCCTCAATTCAAAATGAAGCTCCAACTCGCTTTAAGTGTGGCCTTATCGGCCACTATTCATGTTCAAGCTCAGCAGTCAGCCTATGGTCAATGTACGATCCAGCCTCTTTCAGAAGGGTAACATGCCTAACGCGTCTTCAGGTGGTGGCACTGGATGGACCGGCGCAACAACCTGTGTTTCTGGTTATTATTGTTACGAACAGAATGAATACTATTCACAATGCGTTCCTGGCACATGTACACTAACCTGAGCGATCATCTTTGAATCTTCTCTGACGTGCTCCCAGCTAGTAGCGCTACATCGGCCAGGCCTACTACGTCCACCTCGACACTATCCGTGCCTTCTACGACTCTACGAACTACCACTGTGCCAACTACCACAGGAACGAGCAGCTTTTCCAAAGCTGTCGGAACTAAATTCGAGATCGATGGCAAAACCGGCTATTTTGCTGGGACAAATGCGTACTGGATCGGCTTCTTAACTAACAATGCCGACGTTGACACGGTAATGGGACACCTCCAGTCTTCCGGTCTGAAAATCCTACGAGTATGGGGCTTCAACATCGCCACGTCCACGCCTTCTTCCAGCACCGTCTGGTACCAATCACTTGTCCCAGGCCAGGCTGCAGCCATCAATACTGGAGCAAATGGGCTGCAACGATTGGACTATGTCGTCCAGTCCGCTGCGGCACACGATATCAAACTAATCATCAACTTCAATAACAATTGGAGTGATTACGGCGGCGTGCCCGCATACATGACCTACTATGGCATCACCCAAGAAGCATGGTACACCAATAGCGAAGCCCAGGCAACGTATCAAGCTTACATCAAAGCTGTCATGAGCCGGTATTCAAGCAGTAGCGCCATATTCGCGTGGGAGCTTATGAATGAACCCCGCTGCGAAAGTTGCGACCCAAGCGTCATCTATAATTGGGCCGCAACGACATCGCAATACATCAAGAGCCTCGATTCATCCCACATGGTCACACTCGGCGACGAGGGTTTCAATCCATCAGCCGGCGACGGTACCTATCCCTACAGCACGGGCGATGGAGTCTCCTTTTCGCAGAACATCAAGATCTCTACGCTCGACTTTGGCACCTTCCACTGCTATCCAGGATCGTGGGGTGTCAACGACACTACCTGGGTGACAGAATGGATTCAAACACACGCCGCCGTCTGCGTGGCCGCCAACAAGCCCTGCTTCCTTGAAGAATATGGATACAACGCGGATCCGACGATTCTGCAGCCGTGGCAAGTGACGGCGGGAAACACGACAGGGATTGCGGGTGATTCATTTTGGCAGGATGGCGACACTCTCTCCACGGGACAGACCTCGAACGACGGGAATACTATCTATTACGGGACATCGGCGTGGACGACGCTCGTGACGGATCATGTAGCTGCGATTGCTAAGAAGAATGGCTTCTCCTAATCTTGAAGATTGACTGCTCTTTCTTTCTAATCAGTGCTTGGATTGCGCCGAATGGATCTCGTCGGAGTGTCCAAGTCAGCCCAACTAGCTCTCTAACCATTAAACCAATTAGACGTCTATTTCCTAACTAGGAAGGGGGTAAAAAATGACAAAAATGACGCTTCAAAGACTGAAATCAGTAAATGTGTAAATTTTACATATCCAGCCTGCGTTCAGCTTCTCCTATCCACGAAAAGCTTTGCCGGAAATCTTGCTGTATATCAATCCTCCTATATAAGTTTACGTTCCGACCGCACGTCGTTGTTGCTATACTGGGATGCCTTCTGGACTGCTTCGAAAAGACCAAAGCCTTCTCCCTACGCCAGGCCGAATTCTGGATCACCTCGAAGATACCAAAACCTTATACCGTACCAATTTCTGCAACGCCTCGAAAACGTCAAAGCTTTCTCCTTACGGCCTCTAAAATACCCAGTAGTGGAGAACCGGGGAATGGAGAAATTGCCGCATTCGCGCTACCCATTTAGCGAGCGTTCTGGGGAAACCTCAGGCATAACGCATTTGAGCGGTGCCTTTCCTTGAACACCACAGCAGCAGCCTCGTTAGACGCTTGATGTTGCAAAGCCTTTGAAGATGATGGGCTGGGAAGACGGTCCGACAAGGATGACTTCCTTCAACATGCTGATGTCGGAGCATCTAGCGGCTCAACGGAACAACGTTCACTTCTGCCAGACGGAGTTATGCTGATGCTGTCTGGTGGAGAGGTCGCTTGGCATTGTTAGCCCGCAGATCGTGACATGGTACCATTCGTGTCGGCATACTGGGCTGGAGAAAAGACGTCGACCAAGGGGGTCGAGTGTACACAGCTGCAGAGTGGGCTCCCCTCGCAATCTTCCTCGTGATGAGCTTATCCTCAGACATCCTCTATAGATCGCGATTCATCTTTAAGTTTCTACTTCGAGTTTGATCTTTTTTTTTCTTTTACTCAACCTAGCTTCTAAAGGACCGTGAGTGTAGTTTACTTTGCTTATAATTCTCGGTTCCGATACAAAACACGCTTTTGGTCCGTGACTCTCAAGTGAAACAGCAAGGTGATGTCGTCTTCATTGCTTGCTGTCACCGCTCATGTCATCATGATCTTGATAGAAGGAATGGCCAGGCTTGCAATTGCATCAGTCTATCATCATACTAATCAGAAAAGGTCTTAGGGAGGACGGGAGCACGATGGGCACGTGTAAGGTCATGCTTGCGAGATCATGGCTGCCCTCTGTCGTTCTCTTCCTCATTTGGCTTACCACCGTCTGATGAATGATATTCATCAACTCTTTCTTAATAACGCCAAGGAATTTGCGAATGACACTAGCGTAAGCTGACTCTGCGGCTGCTCTTCTCCAATACCGCTCTCTTCTAATGGGCAATCCTGATCACCGTCTATCTCGTAGCAGCTGCCAAGGTACTGATGCTCCCGAGCAAAGACGTCATCGTCAAGGTTGTGTCGTGTCTCACCCTTACAGTAAGAAGACGCACTTCCTAAACTTTGGGAGGATTGGACTCAATGGCGAATGTGCTTCTTGCGTGACGCGGTTCTGCTCCGGTCTACGGCCATCCGACTTCTCCGCGAACCACTCTGCCGCCGCTTATGCGGGTTTTTCGGAGACGCTGGAACGCCAGAGATTTCAAAGTAAGTATCTGGCGCATGTCAAGCCCGGTTGACAAAAAAGGTTGGCTCTTTATCATGTCAGAACCTACTGCAGGTATGCCCTCAGAGAGTGGAGCATAGATTCCTGACCACCTGGGTGCTGGGTCGTAGTTTCACCGTTCGCTGCGAAATAGTCGCCATGGGCGGGAGAAGCTTATACAGGCAATCGTGGAATTTTGTCGCTGGAAGGAGTATGTAGAGGAACAAATTTCAAACTACCCACACGACTGGTTCCCACTGCCTACATGGTAGCTAAAGCGCAAGCGCGATCTTCTTAAAGCTTCCGACAAAATGCGAAAACGAGACCCCCTGGAATGGAAGCTGGGAAAATATCCTAGATATCTCTGGCCTTAGTGATCTGGCTCATGATTCTGAGAGCTCTGGTTCAGGATGAATTCTCCCTGGCTCGCGACGCCTCAATATGTCGAGAATGGAATTGACTCGATCAAAGGCCGACTGACCTGGGCAAGTCCCTAAGAAGTCTGCTCGTGAGATGAGCGCGTACTAATCCCTCTGATGTCACAGGTAGCCGGTGGCTATTCGAATCATTTATTCCCAATAAACGACTGAGGAAAATGATTCTGTTTGAGGACTTCAATGATGATTGTATTGCCATATTGCGAGGGGTGCATGCGCTCTTCGAAGCAGAGCGCGTCCGAACAGTAGCCCTCGGGGTCCATCGAGTACTCGCAGAGGCAAGCCTCGACCTCGAGCGTCCCTCGGCATCATTCATCGAAGACGCCAAGTACTTCTTCCAAGCACGTTAACCAACCTGGCATTGGAAGAATCTGGTGTCGCTGGTGCTCAGCTCGCGAAATCCACCTCCCAGTGAGAGCCATGCTCCAGCAAGCTGCAATTACAGCAATGGAGATGCCAAGATTGCATGTTATGGAGCTATGGGACAATGAAAAAGGGTTGGCATGTATCGTTAGATACTGAGCATCGGGAGGCTATCGACCTACCAAGATTAGTTGGCGAGGCAACTAGATTTTACCACTGGATCTCCGTGTAATCCGGTTCTGGTAGTCTGTGGCAATCAAATGCGCTCAGCATGATGTCCAAGTCGTCAAGGAACTGCTGGATTCCGACCTTGACATCATGCCTCATGGCGATGCTACCCATCGTTTGAAGCTTTTGTACCTGGTGGTCCATCCTGTGCCATGATAATAAATCCATAAAGAAGCCGAGCACTGGGTTACAGCATTAGCGGGTGCCAGAAGAACCCTCGTGGATCGTGGACTAGGAACCATCCACGCGGAAGATAGAATAAGCTCTATCCTTATTGAGGGTTCCCAATTACCTCCTATCATAATTGTGAAGTTGGAAACTAGAATGAAATCATATGATGATCTCAACCACAACATTGGGCAAAACTTTGCAATCAAGCTCGGGGGCACCTCGATATGATCAGCACATGGACCGTTGCAATTCTTCTATTACTCCCAGAGCAAGAGCCTGTCGTGGGACAAGTTGGAACGTAGCAGATCGCAACAAAGATTGGCTCGAATACGATAAAGGGCACTCTTCGCGTCGTCACGTAAAACGCTTGTCTTGGACAGACCTGGGTTAATCAGAATGGACGAGTAACCCACATCGTGCCGAAATGGCTCAGATTTTCTCAGATATAGAAGCAGCAAACAGTGGTCAGAGATGGAATTTTGCGGGTGAATTTTACCCTGTGTAATGCAGTGAACAGTTTGATACATTTGATTGACTTGTGCGACTTGTAATTGGTGCCATAGTAAGAAATAAAATATGAGGGTCAGTTTCGTGGTTGGCGCGCGATGACCCACGAACTCGCTTTCGGCTCTGGCTGACACCTTGCACGATCGCGTACTTTACCAATTTGGGACTCGAGAGATCAGCGCTCCGGAACTCGTCACGTTCGTGGTGATGTGCGCAAGGTTCTTGTAACGCCAAGATTTTATTACACCGAAGGTAAGGGGCGAATTTTCATTATGGGATTCAGCGATCGTCATCTTTTTTGAGACCAGACTTCTGGACCAAGACTTTGGCTCGCATGTTCAAACAAATTTAAAATGTCTGGATTTTTCCCATTGTCCGAAAGCAATGAAGACGACAAATTTCGGATCAGAGAAATTTATTCCAGTATCGATTCATCTCATAAGTGTCCCATTCATAAGACTTCGATCTCCAGAGCACCGATAGATTCGTATGTCTATCGTGGATCATATGTCAGCTCTGGCCGGAGACTGACGCGACCGATTTCCGATTCGAGAGGAGATCCCCACCCCAATTTTGAGGAGGTGGCTTGATGGCGTTTTCCTGGCGCCGGAGCCCGCTCTGCTAGCTTTGGGGAAATGTTGCAACGCTACGTGAGAAGACACGTTTGAACAGGACTTCTTGCGCTGGTGAAGGAGAAGTTCCTATTTCGAGAGCAACAAATGTCCCTACTCCAGGGGCTGCGACTGACCTTCACAAGTTTGCGACATATTTTATGCACGGTGCACCAGTTCAATTCACGATCGTCGGGACTAAGACCGCGGCCCGCTCATGTGTCGTACAGATAAAAATTGTGCGCGCAAGTCACGTCGAGCGATTCGAGCCGGGAGAAGTTAAGAATCAAGAAATGATCTTCACGCTCGAGTGCCTTCAATGTGCGCCGCACCGCCGTATGATTGCTTCACTCTGATTACGGACATTAATGGCACGTCGATCCGCTCGGTCCGAATTTCAGAAGTCCATCGAGGAGGAGAGCGCTTTGGCCTCTATGCTAAATGCGGATTAAGCTAAGCTCGCCATGATGGCGAAAGCAGGAACGGTGCCCTGCTTTCGGAGTACACGCACTATGCCCGGTACCTTGGAAGATGTAGATGGGGGCGGACAAAGTACCTGACCGTCGACCGGTGACAAGTCGCCGCTATTCTCATCAGGCTGAGCCATGACAAAAGCATTCTCTTGGAGTGGACCAGAAGAATGTGCTAGTGAATAGGAACTGCTGCTATTCTTGCGCTGGGTACTTACGACAGCCCACGGTTCCAGTGATTGTTCAATCTGGGATAATCGGACAGATCGACAGTTCATCAGCACGGGACAAGGTACTAGCCCAGGGCCTGGAGCCAAATTCGGCCACTGAAGATGAAGCACGCATTCATTACAGCGAGTCAGATGCTCACGGGTCCCAACTGCGCCCACCTGATTACAGAGAATTCGCCCACTGGGTCCTAGGCGCGCCTGATAGATTCGCAACGCAAATATTCTCTCCATTCGCCTCCTCCAAATCTCACCTTCCTTGTCAATTATCGCGCCTGGCTCATCCAACAGTGCGCTTTTTTCTGGTCGGGTCAGGCGCCTATTTGATGAAACGCGGCTTGTCTTGACCCCTCCTTCACACCAAGGGCCAGACGCTATTCCATGCTGTATCCTCCGCATTCCGGGCCAACAGCTGACCTCGCGACTTTTTTTGTACTCTTATTATTTCGTCCGTTCTACGTATTCACCAGCCGCATCAACCGCTCTTGACCACATTGGTGAATTCCTCAGGCTGTGACACCTCTAGCAAACTTCAGACGGCTTCACTCTCTGCTTCCTCGCTCATTGTTGTATTCGCGCGTCGAGGCTGTGCCCCAAGGACTGTTGTACAAATTTAGATGCGTGCTCTGGGGTCGCTTATTTCCCAGCTTGTCAGAGCTTTGAGAAACATCTGATATTTCCTGTACTTAACATGACAGCGTCAAAGGTATGCTATACAAGCTTTTGGAACGTGAACTTAGTAGATGTGCTCACGTTTAACTACAGGACATGGCTCGTCCCTCGAGTCAACACCGTCTCTCTGTCGGGGCTCACTCGTCTAGCCATCCCCGAACGCATGCTCACTCCTTGTCCCTTGGCTCCGTCAATTCCTCTCGCGTAAGTCGGAGAAAGAGTACATCCTCTACGGCCGCGAGCAATGTTGCTGCAATTGCACATGCTGCTGTCAGAGGTTCCGGTAGTCCATCCTTTGAGCATTCTAGCTTTTCGAGCAAACGTGGGACAATGCCAAAAATGGGAGCGTCAAAGTCCGGTTTCCAATCGCCATTGGGTAGCTTGCCCAACAACTCCAGTCCTTTCAATGGACCTAACTTGAGTTCGTCTGGTTTCAAGGAGGAGAATGGATTGGTCGACGGGTCGTCACTGTCATCCATGCCAGATGGCAGCAAGAACAATACAAAGACACAACGGAGACGCGCAAGCGAGGGTTCCCGTCTTGTCAAGGGTGAAGGCAGAAGAACGGCTTCTGGCGAATTGAAGTGTGAGACATGCGGTAAAGCCTACAAGCATAGTAGCTGTCTCACAAAACATCTGTCAGTAGTCCCTATGCTCTGCTGCCCTTGACTTGAATTTCTCGTCGTTTGTGTCTTCAAATGAAATTGAGAAAGTGGTGCTAATGTTAGTAATAGCTGGGAGCACACTCCTGAATGGGCCATCACCTCCAAGTTGCTCATCTCAAAGCACCAGCAAGTCCAATTACTTGAGGCCGCCTCCGTCCTTGTGCAGATGAACAACGATGGCCCCAACACTGAGCCTGTTGTCAGCGAAAATTCTTCCGCTTCGCCCGCTGCTTCGGCGGCCTCCGACGTTCACGAAGATGATGACTACAGCTCTATCGGCACTAGTCCTGGACCCCAATCTGACGACGTCCCAACCAGGCCTACGCGTCACACCCTATCGAAACGCGATAGCAGCAATAGTAGTGTCTATTCTCGTTCCTACCAGTCGGTCTTCTCCTCTGGCAGCGTGCCAACCAACGGCTTTGCCCATTTCCGACAATGGAGCAATGACGACCGTCCAAACACTGCGGCTACATCTGTGGGCAGTTATCGCGATGACGACGAATCCGCCGATCTTGCCGCGGCCGTAGGACTTTTGAGCTGCAGTCAAGCCTCGAATAAACCTGGTTCAGCCATGCTCCCACCTGGTGCTCCTCCTGTACCTCCATTGCCAGCCAAGTTTGCAAGTCAGAGTACAGGGATCGCATCATCTGGATCTACGGTGACACCGCCCGCGCAACAGCCACAATCCGCAATGCGGGGTTTCCGCTTCCCGTCGTATCGCAAGGAAGTCCGGGACGTCGACATGGACGACGACCGGGAAAGCCTCGGCGACGACGAATACGACGGCCGCAGACTGGAGCGCGGTCGCAGCGACGAGCATGAGGAAGGCGTGTTCGGTGCAATGGAGGAGTGAATCGGTATGCGACACATCACCCGCACACGCGCGTGCAGCACTGCCATCGATCGCGAAATTTAGAGTTTCGCATTCGTCTCCAAGACCCCGCACAAACGTGCGCACGCGGATTGCCCCTGATCGGCATTACTGGATATGAACACCCCTGTTACACATCCCGCCCCCTCATCCTGCCCCCTGCACATGCACTTGCACAAACAACCCCCAGTTTTTCCCTTTTACACCAGTTCATTTGTTCTCCTTTGTTCATGAATGTCACAATGTAGCGTCTCCGCTGGCAAGCAATCCCAACCTCTCAGCACCGAGGAGTGGGATATCCACGATTCTTTGTGGGATGTCCCTCGAGGTTAAAGGTGAGAGGGTCCACGAGCGTTTTGCTTGGTAATACCTGAGCGTTGAGACCCAAAAAACAAACCATATCAAATTCGATTCTACTCAATGTAATCATTTGTCATCATTGGCCCTATTACCTATCTTGTCGCCCCTATTGTCATTGATCACCTTACACCAATCTGTCTACTCTTGTCTACTCTGTTTGGTTCACTTGTTTGCTGCTGAACTGTGTTTTTGTCCTGGCATAACTAGGAGCGAATGCTTTTCATTTGTTGGCTCGGAGCGCTGGATGTGAGAGCGTGTAGGCGATGGCGCGGGTATGTGGTATAGGATACACCATGGATCGGTGCTGGTGGTTTCATGTAGCTATGGAGAAACATTTCTGGACGATGCTATGTAGGGTATGTGTAAATTGACAGCACATTGTTTCTGAAGTTATGATTGAGACTGCAGTTCTCAACGCTACAGTCCCTCTATTGTACAACTCTAGTAAGCTCGACCGTAGCAATCAAGGCATATGCATGAATTGTAAGGTCCACCTTTCCTGTGTTCATCTAATTGGGCTCCAGGATTCCCAGGGTATATAACGTAGAATGTCTTCCTGCTACAACTACATCAACCTTCCTTCGAAGATTGAATAGTAATCCATCCATAAGGCCATCGAATTTCCAGAAGCACCAGTACTTTCGACAAATATTTGGCCAGCCGTACTTGTTGTACACTGACGTTCCAAGGCATATCTTCACAAGCGTAATATCAGGAAGCCTCAGTGGGTACCGAAGCGACCGTGAAACTTGCCTTTCCTGTTCAAGGCTTCTTGGTCTCGGAATCCCGAAGGGTATCGCCGCAAGGTTCGTTCAGCATCCACCTCAGTAGCAGCTTGCAGTTGTCATCGATCACTTGCTTCACCGTGAAGATCTTGCTCTTTCGCACCACAAATCGTTGCCGATCAGAATCGTAATAGGTCTGAATGACGCGAGCTTGCTTGCCTGCAAGGGAACACACTGTCATCTGGATTTGGATTAGCCCCTGCGTTTTTCAGAGCCGCAATCGTCTCCATGTAAGCTTACTGGTATGACACGTTGGGTCCGTCTGAACCTTTGTTCGCGAAATCTGCCAGCCATTGGTGCGGCGGCGCAATAAAGCTCACTGCGCCGAAGCCTGTCCTCCAGTGGTAGAGCCTTCTCGAGTACCAGACACGTCATGTGAGACTTTGATGGATCTCTTGCCTCCAGCATGGCGTGAGACTGCCATCGCTCCGAATTTGATTCTTTGCACCAGTCGAGATAGAAATATGAGTCCAACATGTCCCTAATATGCCAAGTCAGCCTATCCTTCATCAATCGTTGCTCTACTCGCAAGCATCTCAATACCTCCTGCGCTCATATGCGCTTGATTGGGTCAAGTTGGGCTTTCGATAAAGAAGCTCCTCCAACATGAAGTCCGTATCTATAGCTATGTCATACATGGAATCCCTCAAGTATTCGGGCTCCGACTCGTCGATGACGGGCGAATTCTCGTATTTTCCACCCCAGTCGTCCCAGTTGATATCGTCCTTATATTTTCTTAGCAAGCCTTCGAAGCTTGCTTTGGACATCGGTCTACAGAACTGCCCTCCATTGTCCGACGGGACACCTGTTTCGGCATCCATAGGACTAACTTCGATGCCAAGTTCCTCCAGGTCTTTCGGATCTAGCTGCGCACTTGGACATTTCCGGAGCTTTCTGGCCAACTCGCGGATTGCGAAAAACGGATGGTCTTGCGATCTTTGCTGATCCATGATACGACAGTCAGGGTTTCCAGCGTCGACGATGTCTTGAGGAGGCGGAGGAGAAGAATGGAAGACGTCGTATCCAAGCGATAACATTCATCACGCCTCATGTTGTTGCGACAGCAACGCGGTGGGGGGCACAGACCCCACATGAGCAACTACCTAGGCTAGGTACCTTAGGGCATGCGGGTGACAATACCTTATAAATCGAACACCAAACGGGGGGTTACCCCATATATTTTTAGCTATTAACCCAGTTTCCACAACAATCCAGAAACTCTACCAAACAATTTTTATCAGAGATTTCCTTCGCACAGTTCAAGTATAAAAGCTAAGATATAGCAACCCAAGTGACGCATGTATTTCGCAGACGAGATCTCGAAAGGCCCGAGTTCCTCCATTTTCAAAAATCCTTGCTCTCCATTCCCTTCTTCACTCTCAGTTCCTGGTATAATACCACGGCATATGTATTGGACGTACAAATCGTCAAACTCTGCACGCGTTAACCAGATCTCGTGTCTATCCTGCGAGATCAACAGCCGCCTAATTGGAGTTAGCGAATCGGCGTTCAGGATGATTGGTAGCAAAGAACGCACTTTTGTCTACGGCTCTTGCCGGAAGCGTGCGAACCTGTAAAGGGTTCCGATTGAGAGGCTATCCAACAAGCCATTTGCGCTGCCTCTTGCCTTCTTATGGAAGCCCGGTCTACTAATCTAACAAAAGGTTTCACTTCTATGATTGCTAAGACATCATCATTACCTCCGTCCCCGCTATGGAGGATGCCATCCACTCTTGCCTCAAACATCTTGTTCCTGCCTGCGCGGACTTGAAAGGCTTTCCTTTGCAGGGACCAGTGTACCTTGTTAGTAAAATGCATAGTAATTGTTGTGAGAAAAAGTATCAAAGCCGTGTTTACAATCTGTTCATCTTCGGTAGGGACGAAGAATTTGGCCATTGCAGCGGCATCCGAAGCATCAAAAGCCGACATTTTTGATCCTGGTGTATTAAGATCTGGATAGTCACTGTGTTCATCGATGTCCTTGAGCAAGTTTTTAGATGAAGAAGGAGCAGGTGTCTGGGGTTCTCTCCGTCTAAGTTCAAGGGCTTTGTTGGTAGATCTGGTGGATTTTGGTCCGGGTGTATCAAGATGTAGATAGCCCATGTGTTCATCGATGTCCTCAAGCAACTCCTTAGATGAAGAAGGAGTAGGCGTCTGGGGGCCTCTCCGTTCAAGTTCAAGGGCTTTGGTGGTAGATCTGGTGAAGTAGCGTGTCTTCTGAGACGCCTGCTGAAGATCTGCACTCTCCACAGCCCTTTGGTAATATCGCACCAAGGAAAAGGATCCCAAATTTGGAAACTTGGGCTGGGATGTCTTAGTTTGAAAGGCCGGATTATCGAATGATCCTAAGTACGCCGGCCAACCGAGGTCCTCCGCTTCTTTGGTCTTGAGTATTTCCAGTGCTTGATTATAGTACGGAAACCAGCGCCAACAATGCTGCTCAGAAAACATTTCTCTTTGAATTAAAGAATAATAAGCTCGAAGCAGAAGAAATTGTTCATGTTTAATGTTTGAGCCTGAATCGTAAGCGTTCAAATCCAGAATTGACTTGCCAGTCAGTTTCTTTGAAACAATTTCGGAATGCCATGTCCCCAGGGATTCAGGGAACGTTTCGCTCATTTTGGGACAACATGAAAAACAGGTATGAACAACATTGGGGGCTTCCCCAGTTTGGTTCTGGAAATTTGACCGTGTCGCTGTTCAGTTACGTTTCGAATCTGACTATGGCTGCTAGCCCGACAGCTAAAATGGCGACTGGGAGACCCCCAAATCGATCAATGGGTGAATGCCAGTGCTGCACCTAAGAGTGGTGAATGGACATCACTCCGTGATCTGAGGTCACGCCTGACGTCATCCATCGCCAAAGCTTGGCTTCCCAGTAATACCTAGTGACTTGGAAGGAACTCGGAGCGCTAGTTTAGCTTGGCTCTCCCTCCTCACTACTTGGAGATCTTCGGGGATACCTTGGCTCTTCTTTCTTCCATCAAGACCTTTTCCTATTGATAACTTCAATTGGCTCTTCCATCGACCTAACTGACCCAGTCATTATCAGTCATTATGGCGGACTGCCTTCCCTTTCCCATTATCTGCTTCCAATGCGGAACGTGAGTCACCCGTGCCGGCATGATCGAAGACACCGTCTGACTGACAAGCTATCTAGTGATCAAAATGTATGCTGTCCGCGTGCTTATGCTGTCAATAATTTTGCCATTGTCATAGACTAATCAATCCGCGACTAGCCGTGCCACTGCAAGGTCGTAGGACCAACCCTCGGTTTCTTTACGACGGTAGTATCGGCGGTACGTCAGTCAGGAGGGCCATCGTCATGATTACATCTACTGATCTCAGTTAAAGATAGTTTGTTGGCCGGCATCGATTTTTTGCGGTTGCTGTCTTAGCGATTTAGGCAAGAAGTCAGAACTACCCTTTACTTGCTTTACATGGACCTTGCTGATAGTTACGATAGGACGCTTGGCACTCCCGTTGACTTTGGGAACGCTGTGAACAATGCGATACCGATATGACCCAATTCCACTTTGGGGCAGAATGGCTACCTAATGAGGACGTCTTTTGAATACATGCATGGGCTGGTGGGCACGAGCTTCATTATGACTTGGTAACGCAGAAATTTCAGGTGACTGCCAGTTTATTCTCATAAGCAATAATTGCACACTCCAATGGTGAATAGTTCATTCACTTGTCAAAGGCTCTTTGTGTAAAATTGAGTGTGGAAATAAGGTTCAGAGTGAATGAGCATTGTGATATGACCTATCTCCCAAATACACAAAAAGATGAGAGTTCCTATGAATGCGTGTGATTGTTGTCACCTATTGAACCCCCTCTGTGATGCTTGTCAACACCTGCCGCGTTGAAGCGGTTGTCCCAACAATAAAGCAATATCAAAATTCGTGTCATGTGAAAAATTTTCAAGTAATTACCTACGGCCGCCTAAGATAATTTACCTCTACGGCCATAATTTGCCTCTTCTGCCATAGCCGTACCTTGGCCATATTCGTCCTGTGGAAGTCACGTAGAAGCAGCTCCTTAGATGAGAAGTTAAAACACCATGGCCAGTAAGTCGTCGTCGTGTTCACAATCCGAGGATAAGCCAACTGAACTTTGCTCTCATATCCAAGTTCAACATGGACCTGGACCTCCCCACCTGGGGCAACAAGGTCCAACTCTGCAGTGTATGCTTTGTCCTCGATTATTAGAAGAACGCCGAGGATCTGATCGCTCAGCAGCAGGAAATGACAAGCAAGCTGCAAATACGGCGCGGAATGTGGCAACAGCATCGCGCAACGCGTTCCAAGAGGACGTACGAACAGACAACGAGTTGTGGGAGCTTCCGTGGGAGCTAGATTGGAAGCAAGGTTGGGACATCATTGAAGACTTCTTTCCGGAACCCAAACTTGGTGTCGGACTGTTGCCTGAGCGCCTGAAAATCGAAGACATTGAAAACGCAAATAAACATGGCAAACAGGATGATACTAACCTTCGAGCTTCAACGTACCAAGTCGGAACATTCGGGCCGGCTACCTTTCAAAGCGTCATTGCAGAACGCATGAAGGAAGAAAAGCACAAAGGTCATGAAGCGGAACTGCCAGCGATGCCGGGGAACGCAAGCATACCACGCAATAAGCATACTGGCCCAAGCAAGACGACAACCGACGCGCAGTCGTTGGTGATGCGACCCGTGGCAAGTCAGACGCCAGCTCAGTTACCATCTGCGGAGGCTCAGTCTGCTCCCCAGATTTGGCCTTTACAGAGGGCATCAGCTGCAAGTAACAGTTCGCCAGTCACTCCATATGTTACTCCATATGCAGCGGCCGACTCGCCTGCGTTACCATCATCGTCCGTGCTTGGTCCATCGGCTGATGTCGCGGACCAAGGACAATCATTCAATGCATCTCCTGCTGGACTCCCATTTTCATCCCCGCTCACACCATTTGAACTACAGCAGCCAGTAGATGCATCTACAGATCGGGCAGATCCTGCCGCTCCTGCCGCTCCAGAAAACGGGAAGATTCAAATGAATACCGAGAAAAGCAAGGAGGGTCTCACAGAGAGGACGCCTACAAAGGATGCCCGCAAACAAGGTTCAACGGCTAAATCGCCTATTCCTAGTAGTGGTCAGCTGGTGCCTAACCTTCCTGGGAACTCATCTTCTGCAATCTCCATGGACCCTATAATCCAGAACCATTCTCAGTCGAAAATACCCGGCAGTAATGAAACATTAGCAATGAATAGTTCACAGATTTACCAGTTCCAAGGACTGGCTGGGGGCCTTGGTCAAGATTCGAAACCGCAGACACCTCCTGCGAAAAAGGCTCGAGCACCACGCAAACGTAAGACTGCCGACAATACACCTTCTTCAGTCGGAGAGAAGCCGGAGCTTGCCGAAGGAAATGGGGTCCTCAACGAGACTGACAAGGAGCATCCCAATGAGGAGACACAGACGCCGAAGAGGAAAACAAGGAAGCCATCTCAGCCGAGAAAGAGGCGTGTCTCGACGAAAGCCTCAACGAATGATCCTAAGGACGCAGAGCCAGCGGGCGAGATGAAAGTGGATGAAGCAGCGGGTTTGGATGTTGAAGGGTCTGTCGCTAAAACGGCTGAATCCACGAACCCTGCTGCCAAGTCTGAAATTGATAAGCCGGAGGAGGA
This sequence comes from Astrothelium subdiscretum, assembly GCA_021030935.1. Taxonomy (NCBI): domain Eukaryota; kingdom Fungi; phylum Ascomycota; class Dothideomycetes; order Trypetheliales; family Trypetheliaceae; genus Astrothelium; species Astrothelium subdiscretum. Next base: position 145,827 of record JAGFMW010000058.1, on the reverse strand, counting down.
CAAACAGGGGCCAGCGATACGACCACAACGGAAGAAGACGACTGGAGGGCAGAAGCGGAAGGGGACGGCAATGGAAGATGCGGACGTGAATGCGTCGGGAAGCTCTGAAATGGGTACCGTGGCTAATGGTGCTGTACGTAACAAGAAGGCGAGGGTAGAAAAAGTGGAGAAGACGACGCAGCGTAAGAGCTCCCGGCTCAGCAACAATAACAACGCCACGGCCGCCGACACGTCCAAATTTGTAAACGAGGAGCAGAAGGACAGCGAGCTTTCGTAAAGATACTGGTAGTCGCAGGTTAAGTAGCGTGTGAGATAGCACCGAGAAATTAGATAGAAATGTCACCATGGCACCTGAGCCAGACCCGCCCGACTCGTGATGTTTTCTAGGTCTTTCAGCAATCGACAGGATCCAGCACTTCAGGGTCTCGAAGCGAGTGGTCCAGGGTGCACCTGGTGCACCTGGTGCTGCTTGGTTGTCCGAGCTGCGTCATCGTTGTCCACCAACCGGGTCGAAACCAGCGGCGAAGCATCGTGTCCTTGATGCGCAGCTGGCTTTCTACTGCTCATCATTTTCTCTGGGCCCACCCGTCTCCGGTTTTGCATGCATGCCTGGTATCTCTTTTTTTCCATAACCCTTTGACGACTGTTGAGGCCTTGCTTCAGCGTTGCATTGACTGAGCGCATTATCGGCCCCCGCTGCTGCTACGATTAGGGCCGTCTCCGAAACATCCCCTGGACTACAGCTACGTTACTCGGTCTTGCGACTGATGCCTTCGCGATGAGCAGCCTCGAGACCACGCCAAAAGGTGCCGTGAGTCCGCGGAACTCTGGTGTCCCTCTCCTACAGCGGGATTCTTCGGAAACTCCGAAGGGAGCTGCATCGTCGCACCAAGACACCGGCGACAATCATCAGGACGAGAACTCCAACCCACCCACCAAGCTAAGCAAGAGGAGGCTCTTCGGCCTAGGAAAGAAGAAAGACGAGCGGACCGGTCGCAAGGAGGCTCAATCGTCCGCCGCAGAACCAACTCCGCCTGCATCTAGTGGGACTGTGAGACCTACGTCGACATCGATGCCGCCTGCATCCAGTGCCAGTCGGGACTCTGAGTCGCCGCAACGTCAGCGACAGAGCATGCAAGTGGCGACCTCGCCGCATCGTCGCGTGCGATCGACGTCGCCCAGAATGCATTCACCGGCGTCGTCCCAGATCTTCGAGCGCGATGTCCAAGAGACGGCTTCTTTGGCCGGCGACCTCTCCCCCAATATTCCCTCCCATATCACAACGGAAAATCACATACCCCCGGTGCTGGAAGCATCGTCGATAGCGATTACGGATGATCATTTGGATCCAGATAGCGTGGAGATCTTGACCCATTCGGTTCATCAACCTGCAGCCCTTACGGTGGCTGGTGGAGCACCTGAAGCAGCCGGGTCTCTCCCACTGCAAGAAGACGTTCTGTCACAGACATCCGCATCGCATTACGAGTCTGTAGATGATGGAGGATCTAACTACGGAGCAGCTTATGATAACAGCGATCCTCGCCGTCTGAGTTTCATCTCATTCGCCGATGTCGTCCAAGCAGAACACGTTGGTGGAAGTCGCGACTCAGTGCACCTCATGAGCCAATCTTCCACTGCCCCGTCCGTGTCTGCAAACCGCTCTCCATCGCCAGTGCGGTCTCCCGTCTCTGGCCTTGGCACATCTCCTCCGACTAGCGGTGCAGCGTCCTTCAAGGGCCTCGATACGTCGCCTTCGCGGGGGCATGGGCATCCAAGTGGCTGGCAGCCCAACAAGCGCCTCCAGCCCACCCAATTTCGGCGGCGAACTCATGGTCGAAACCATGCGTCAAGCGCTGCATAAGACGGGTAGTGGAGATGTGACCGGCACCAAGCCATTGAGTGCTGTCAGCGCTGATGACGCGCCGCCTTCGGAGCAGCATCCCTTCAAGTGAATCTGAGGAACATCGAGGCTAATCATCCGGCTCTGATCCGCGTGCAGAATGCACGTTTCAGCGCTGCATCTGACTGCAGGATGTCAGAACCATTTTAGTGGCTTTTGACATCTCTCTCTACATTTTTTTTTTTTTTTTTCATTCTAAACGGGGACTCGGTACTTGTCCCGCGATTTACACTTGGTTGTCGATCTCAGACACTCTGTTGCGGATTTGAATTTTTTTTTTTTCGGCGTTCTCCGAGATACCTCTTCAGCTACTTGGGCTTGATTGCATTTCACCCTGCATGCTCTTCTGCAGCATGCATTTTGTCTACTTTGGGTTGGCTTGAGGCGTTTTCGAATTCGGCCAGATGAGATGAGGCTATGCGTGAGTCGAATCCTGCGAGTTCCTCAGTGCAATGTCAATATATAAACCTTAGCCTGTATGATGCAGAGGCATAAGCTGTATAAGATTGCCATCACTACGAGTCCTATTCCGTGTTTAGCCAGATTGTCTACAGACGGGGAGCTCGGGTGAAACTCCCGTTCGACCGTCGCTACTGCATGTCCGTTTTGATGATTTCAGATTGAGCAGATATCCGACTGAGGCTACCAATAGTCCGGCTGAATCTAGACGTCGCGGAGGTGATGCAGGAACAGGCAGACCGGGTCCTGGTGCCTATCTCCACTTCGCCAGCGCTACCCGAATCCTTCGATCTTGACGATCCCCTTCAGCACTCCAGGTACCCTCTGCCTCTTCCTGACCTGCTTAGCATGCACCTTTGGAGACGCCGGTTTTGAGTTGGCGCTATCAAGGACCCTGTCCGTCTGCACAGACGAGAAAGCGCCGCTACCGCGCTGCAGCATCTCCGTGACTTTTGTTGCGCTCCTCTAGACTCCTGCCCTTGACCAATTGTTTTTTGGACCAAGAAGCGTGGTCAAGCGTCTGCGAGCAAACGAGTGCATGCTCCTGCCGTCGAATTCTGCCTCATTGCCCTCCAATCTCCCTTGAATTGTGCCCCGCCATCACGAACCCAATGCGGAAGTCTGCGACAAAGTGTGGGGGCCCTTCGATATACAACGACATTGTCGGTAGTTTCGGACCAATTGGCTGGACCCGCTTTTGGACGAGCGGAACCCACAGACACAGGCTGGCGGAGGTGGAAGAAGGGAAACTTTGCCGCAGATAGTGGGTCCTGGAAGCTGCGATGGAGCAGCCTCGTTCTCCCAGGCGGCGGAAGGACATCACCACCTATGGCGTCTCTCCGAATCGGACAGATGCAGCCGACAGTGCTTGGTCTCGGATACGTAGCTCCTCGTACCAAAACAGAGACGCCACGATCCGATCCGTCACCCCCGACTCCATTCCTGAGGAACAGATTGTGACCCAGTCCAGCCTGGAAGAGACATTAGTTGGCACACCCCCGGGCATCTCTCCCACAAGCAGCGCACATGCGAGTCCCAGAGTCTATCCGAGGGGACCGCTCTTGAGGACGGGGTCGTCAGATGAGACGAAGATGGCGCAAGGTGGACGGGCACCTAGGGATACGCAAATGCGGCCCCGAACGAGAACAGTGGGGGAGAGCCCACGAGGAGTATCACCGTCATCCTACCTCTATAGCCATCGAAACCGTATCGGCTCTGTACACACGACGGAGAATGGAGTCATTACTGCCGTTGGTGCGAACGGAGATGCCGTAGCATCCATTGGGCACATTTCTACAATACCGGGAGCTTCCGTGAACTCCACCACTCCGCTGCAACGCCTCGCGCGAGTCCCTCCGCCAGATCCTGTGCCACAGCCAGAATCATTCCCACCACCGACTGCAGCGGGCAGCAATGCGAAGAAAGTCTTGGGCTTGATGAAGTCAACATGTGGAAGAATGCAGGGCATACTGGCTTTCAGAAGAGGCAGCGGTAGATCTTGGGAGTTGGGTTATTGTGCGGTGGATGAAGAAGCCGGAAGCTTGTTATATGAGCCGAAGGATCACACCAGTTATCACAAGACTTTGGTGCCAGATCTTCGTGGTTGCCAGGTCAAGACGTCGCATGATCAAGATTCACAAATGCCTTATATTGAGGTGCACGTTCCCACGTCAGACTTGGAAGTTCACCTGCGACCACACACTCGTACTGAATTTGAATCTTGGTTTGCCGCATTGCTCTGCTGGCAACCGATGCAACCGAAGGGCATACAAAACAAGATGGCAAAGGCACAACCTTCCGTTCAGCCCGAACAGCGCACGAATCAGAGCAGACGGCACTCTGAGATTGGAGTTCCTAAAGATGCTCCGATCATTAAAGTTGGAAAAATGATCTTTTGGGATACGAACATATCGTATAGCAACACCGGAACACCAAAGTCTCCAAGGCCTGCTGCTTACCGCATGCAAAGTCTTGGCTCTCGCAGATGGCGAAGGGTATCCTGTACCCTGCGGGAAAATGGGGAGCTAAAGCTATACTCCGAGTCCGATATCATGCTTGTCTCGGTTGTTCAACTTTCCCAATTATCACGATGCGCCATTCAGCGTTTGGATCCTTCGGTGCTAGATAACGAATTTTGCATCGCAATTTACCCTCAGTACACATCTGCTTCCATTAGCCACTTTCTCTACCAACCGATATTCCTTTCTCTGGAATCACGGATTTTGTACGAAGTTTGGATCGTCCTCCTCCGGGCCTTTACTATTCCGCAGCTGTACGGTCCGAAGCAGCTCCCTAACGAGGGAGAGACGTCGCCTTCGCAAGAACCGCAGAGACTCATGAGTACGCCGACTCGAGACATGTTTCGCATGGAACGGTCACTTTCACTCAAAATTGTCGAAGCCAAATTAACCATATCTCCCGATGCACAGCCCAAGAAAAATCCCCTCGGAAGGGATAGACGAGGGACTGATCCCACGGATAATTCCAGCGGCTTCTATATCGAGATACTCCTTGATGGAGAGGTGCGAGCAAAGACAATGACCAAATATGAGGGAAATTCTCCTTTCTGGAGAGAAGAGTTCGAATTCGTGGATTTACCTGCTGTCTTGTCCAGCGCTTCGATGCTTCTAAAACGGCGCGTTCCGGAGCCGATAACCAGCGATCGAGAGCGTGCTGATTCGCACCGCCTAGTTCAGCAAGCCTATGGCTTTGCCGATGGTACTTCAGGAGGGTATTCTGGTATAACCTTTGATCAAACAATTGGGAACGTGGATATCTATCTCGAAGAGCTTGATTCACGGAAAGAAACCGAGAAGTGGTGGCCGATCACCGATCTACATGGACAGTCGATCGGCGACATCTTGGTTAAGGCACGCGCTGAAGAAAGCGTCATACTCATGGGTAGAGATTACCAGCCTTTGAGAGAGCTACTGCATCGTTTTGAAAATGGACTTACTCTTCAAATCTGGCAAAAGATCCCGGGAGAGCTGGCGAAGACGTCTGAGTATTTGCTTAACATCTTCCAGGTCTCAGGACAGGCAGCGGATTGGTTCATGTCCCTGGTGGAAGAAGAAATCGACAGCATCCACAGGGAGAACCCAATTCGTGTAAAGGAGCGGGTGAAGAAGAGAGTGGATTCCAATGACTCTGGTGACTCGGGCACTGGCTTCACGACAGCTGAGCGGGAAGTCATGGTTCGAGACTTTGGCAACAAAGCGACTCAAGAAGCGAATCTGCTATTTCGAGCCAATACACTGCTCACAAAAGCGCTGGAGCTGCATATGCGCCGTCTGGGGAAAGAGTATTTGGAAGAGACGCTCACAGAGAGGATTAAGGACATTAACAACACAGATGCAGATTGCGAGGTTGATCCTAATCGAATAGGAAATCCACAGGACCTTGAAAGAAATTGGCGCAAGCTGATCAATGTCACGAAGGGAATTTGGAGTGCTATCTTCAAGTCATCGAGCAAATGTCCGCTTGAACTCAAGGTAGTGTTCCGGCATATTCGAGCGTGTGCTGAAGACCGGTATGGCGACTTCTTACGCAGTGTACGCTACAGCAGTGTCTCTGGATTTGTGTTCCTGAGATTCTTCTGTCCTGCTGTGTTGAACCCCAAGCTGTTTGGGCTCTTAAGAGGTGAGCTTTTTTCTGCCTTCATTCGCAAAACCGTTCGCTGACGTTTGCTAGACCATCCACGTCCACGCGCCCGCCGTACTCTCACACTGATTGCCAAGTCGCTCCAAGGTCTCGCGAATATATCGACATTTGGCTCAAAGGAAACTTGGATGGAACCCATGAATCAATTCCTCTCTGCTCATCGGGAAGAGTTCAAGACTTTCATTGATGAGGTCTGCACGCTCTCTAGCCCCTACGGTCGGTCACCTTCATCCGCTGGCCTCCCTCCACCACCACCTGCCTACTCCACTCCTTTGACCATTCTCAACCGACTTCCATCCACAAGCCGAGAAGGCTTCCCAAGCCTACCGTATTTAATTGATCAGGCGCGAAACTTTGCAGCATTAATACATCTCTGGCTCAGTGCCTGTGAGAAGAATGCACACGAAATAAGACCAGACGATGGGGACTTACTCAAATTCCACAAAGCCTGTGTCGAGCTCGACCAGCGGACACGACTGTGTTTGGAACGAGCTGAGCGAGCTGAACGCCCCTCAAGCGGCAACAGCCTCAAATGGGAAGAGCTTGTCGAATCTCTCGAAAACGTCCGGCTTGGCTCCACCGGCGTCTCCGAGCGACGCAAAAGCAGCGCCGCCACCGCTACACAAGAAGAAGGTACACCGCGCGTCCAGTCATTCATCAACAAGGCCAGTGCTGGACCTCTTGCATCCCGAGGGTCTGGATCAGCATCTACGGCTTCCCTAGAAGACATTGATGTTCAGAGCAGCACTCTTCTTGAGAAGAGGGTGAGCAATGGCGCACCAACGAACATCAATGGATCAGGCACCGACAGTAGCATCAGCAGTCCCGTCACCCCGCACAGCGCAGGCGGCACACGACGTCCGCAGACGTTCTTCCCGCCCCCGGCGATCTCCACCAGTTCCTCTGCATCAGCATCAGCCACCACCTCCGCCCGTCCGAGTCCCACATCCTACCTCGACTCTCAAGACAGCAGCGACGGCGGCCTGGGTCCGATTTCCACCCCTGCATTAGCGAACCCACGCCATCGCGCCCGCTCACTGGCGCAGCAAGGCACTCCCGCCAACCCAACCAATTCCTCCAACTTCGCCGTCCGCACCGCGAACGACGTCAGCTCTCCGACAACCATACCCGAGCGTGGAAGCAGCATCGGGCTCAAGCAGAAGAAGAGCCGCGACCTCGGCCCAAGCCAGGCTCGCCATGCGCAGACGGTGTCGCAGACCCAATCCCAATCCCAACCCCTCCCCTACTCGCAGTCTCCATCACAACCCTTCAATCCTAACCGCACGCCCGCTCGCGACCACCATCCTTCGACTCGCAACGACACACAGACCCAGTCTCAGTCTCAGACCCAGACTCCAAATCCCAATCCGAACTCGATGTACCTCCATACGAACAGCAACCTCAGCTCCACCTTCTCCGACGACGACGTCACCACCACTGCGCTCCCGGAGTACACGCCCGAGCGCGCCGACCGCGACCGGCCTCGTGTCGGCGGCAGCAGCAGTAGCGGCAAGAGCAAGCTCAAGAAGGGCGTCTCGCGGGATGTGAGTGGCGGCGGCGGAGGTGGAAGCGCATCTGCTGGTCCAGGCGGGGGACCAGGAGGTGTGGGTTCTGGCGGAGGTGTGGGAATCGGTGGGTTGGGTGCAGGAGGTGCAGGAGCAGCGGGAGGTGCAGCGAGTAATAGTGCTGCGGGGATGGAGGTCGAGCGGGAAAGGGAGAAGGCGAAGAGCCGGACGAGTGGGTTTCTGCCGGGGTGGAAGAAGAGGGGGAAAGAGAAGGGGGAGAAGGGGGAGGGGTCCTAGGTTAAAAAAGGACGACACGAGGTGCCGAACATGAAGGTATGATTGAATTAGGAGTGATTAAGGAGAATTTGAGAGAGAATAAAGAGCATGCAGTGCTGGCTAATGAGCTGGTCCGGATGAAAAGGAATAAAATGACACGGAAAAATCAATACTGATCTCCATAGGCTGGAGAAGCATACGGATGGATTGGATGACCGTTACTCCGAGGGGGTTTCCTCATAACCTTTCCTTCACTACCTTCTTCTTCTCCTTATTACCCGCTTCTACAGTTCCAGCCTCCGACACTTGTTGATGAGCACCTTTTTCACGACTCGACGAACTTAGATGAGAGCGGGTGGCCTGTCTCTGTCTTTCTTGATACCTGATTCTCGGGCGGATGTGTCTTCTTCTCTTCAGTCTCACAGCGAATCGCTTGGCTGTCAGTCAGTCAGCCAATAACGACTGCGACGACTTGATTGGAGAAAATAGATGAGATTACGAGGGGGCACTTTCTTAGATCACAGTCTGCCGGAGCTAGGGTCGGTCCTCGTAGCGAGCTTGAGTTCTTTTGAATACCAGATGGTTGCTTCTTTTTCGAGGGTTGGCTTGCGTGCTAAGCTTGTTTGTTGTAGCGATGAGTCTTGGACGGTGAAACAGAACGTCTTGGCTTCAAAAGGGTTGGTTAGTTATATAGCCATTGTCAATATATGGTGACATCTTGGGTATTCACTGCGTTCATGCTCGATCCTCCACAAACGCCGATTGTATTACTCACAGATATGCAAAGCTTAGGGAAGCAAGAGCGCCAGATTGCACGAGAAAGGCGGGTGATGGATGATGGGCTTTGGGGTTGATGACATTTTGGGGACGGGATCAATGTTGACCGCCAAATACATGACTCGACTAATTGCCTAACATGGTAGCATGGCTTCTCACGCCACCAGAGTCTCGGCTGCAAGAGACAAGTGGGTTTACATGGAGCGTGGAGACTTAGTGAGTAACGCTCAAAGAGCGTCTAGGCTGAGGACTCGGATCACTTGTTCATGCGATGGATGTGATAAATATGCAAGTTATGCAGAGCCATGAAGCCAACATATGTAAACTAAAATGAAAATGGTGATTAAAAGTAAATTAACTGTGTTGACATGGTTCATAATCCTTCACTTGCGCCTAAGGAGTTCAAGAACATTTGCTTGTTTCAGCGCATGTCAGCCTTGGCAAAGCTTAAGGCGACCACAGTTCCGGAGACTACTGAGTACATAAGCCTCAGTCTTCTGCTGCCTTTTCGTTAGAGATATTCACCCTCATCGCGCGAGTCCAGGATTTTTCGAGTCCACAATGTTTGCTTTGAGAATAGAGTCATCGAGAGCTTCTGAAGTCAACGGTGGAGACACCGAGACACAACCACGGGAAGCTGCTTGGTACAAGGTTCATGCCAATGTCGAAGCCAGCATACCTGGTTCGCTCTTCAACCCTCAAGGATAGTCGTCTTCTACGGTATAGTAGTGATGGATCTCTTCAGCGTACGGAGTATTAACCATCTAATCTCTCTCATCTCTTGTTCTATTCTGAAAACTTCCCGAAACAATGGAGTTGGACTTCATAAATCTTCTGCACATGAGCCTTTTTTTGCAAAAAGTGTAATATGTTTGGACGTTCAGTCTCTTCGCACGTTCTATCAGGAGATGCTTTTCATTGCTTTTCATTCCAAGTGGCCCCTCTTTGGGCAAAGCACGTACTTGGCCCCCCTGAACGTCTGTGCTCCACCGGGAGTCATCAACCCCGTTCTACGGAGTAAATCGCCAAGTGGGATAAAAGACAAGATATAGCTGAACAGCACTCAGGTGACCCGACCAATCAAGGTGTTAGGATCAGGATTAGGGTTAATAGAGGAGCATAGCGGATTTATTCGCGATCGATTGCGACAACTATTAACTCCTCTGGAATGTGTTTTAGGTTGTTAGGTCGGGTCAGCTTTTAGCGTGGTCGGGTCAGCTATACGCTCAAAGGAAGAGTGTTGTGCTAACAACTCCCGAGAATCAATCGATTACATTAGGATGTGTCTCAACTTCTTTCCTTTGACGGCTCTTTCTTTTCTCGTCGCCGCATCTGCTTCTGCTCGGACAACCGAACGCCAAAACCAGAACCACCCTACCATGCCCCCTTAACCACAACATCCTCCTGTTCTTCCTCGCAATCAACAACCGATTCCCTAACCACTCGTTCACTGAGCATGTACCTCCAAATATCGCCTTACCAAATCCATCTCCCACCGCCATGCCCTCGTCATCCAACTTCCCGACCGTGGCCTCCACCCTCCTGACCCGATACCGCTACCTCCTCGCCTTCCTCCTCCTGACCACCCTCACCGAAATCTACTTCCACACCCTCAGCCTCTCCGTCGCACGCCCTTCCTCCCCGCTCGACCCCCCCTTCTCCACCGCCTGCCAGGTCCCCCCATCCTCGCCCTTCCCCCACGACCCCCGCACCGCCCCAGCCGACGCGGCGCTGGCCCGCGAAAACGCGACGATCCTGATGCTGGCGCGCAACAGCGACGTCCGGGGCGCGGTCGCGGCAGTACAGAGCCTCGAGGCCCGCTTCAACCGCTGGTTCCACTACCCGTACGTCTTCCTGAACGACCAGGCCTGGAGCCGCGAGTTTCGGGAGGAGGTGGGGCGGGCGGTGGGCGGTGCGGAGACGTCGTTTGCGACGATTCCGGCGGAGATGTGGAGGTGGCCGAGGGATGCGGAGACGGGGGTCGAGAGCGTGGATCGGGAGCGGTTTCGGGAGGAGATGCGGAAGATGGCGGAGGGGGGGTTGCCGTATGTGGAGGATGAGAATTATCATCATATGTGTCGGTTTTATTCGGGGTATGTGCTCGAGCTGCGTGGAGAGACTCCCACATATAGTGGAAGTGTTGTGACGGCTAATGTAAAGATTGAAGCTTTTTTCAAGACCATCCGGCGCTACAGCCCTATAAATACTACTGGCGGATCGAGCCTGACGTAAGCTACACATGCGATATTCCCTACGACCCGTTCAAGCACATGCGGACCAACAACAAAACCTACGGCTACACCATCGCTCTCTGGGAAATCGGTTCCACCGCCCCCTCGCTCTTCCGCACCGTCACCTCCCACAAGTCCACCCACGCCATCTCCACGACCCCTCTCTGGACCTCCATGCTCGACGCCTCCTGGGCCCCGCTGCCCTTGCGCTGGGGCCTCATGTCGGACGCGCGCCTCTTCCACTCGCGCACCCCGGCGGGCGACGCCTGGAACCTGTGCCACTTCTGGTCAAACTTCGAGATCGCCGACCTCGACTTCTTCCGCGCGCCCGCCTACCGCCGCTTCTTCGCCGACCTCGACGCGACCGGTGGCTTCTACCACGAGCGCTGGGGCGACGCGCCCGTGCATAGTCTCGCGGCGGCGCTGTTTCTGCGGCCGGAGCAGCTGCATTGGTTCGAGGATGTGGGCTATCGGCATCCGCCCTTCCAGCACTGTCCGCGCGAGGGCGTGGGGTGTGGGTGTGAGTGTGATCGGGAGGAGGCGAGCGTGCCGGAGACGTGTTTGAGGAGGTTGAGACGGGGCGTGGATCCCTGAGCGCGTTGTGGGAAAACGACGTTTGGTGTGGTTGGACCAAAACCTCGGAGGAACGCGGAGCCAGAGTTGCCCGATTACTCGGTTCCGCATCTCTATGGTCAGTGAGATTTTGCCCTCGACATTTTACCGGAAAACGTAGTTTTTGTCATGTGAAAGGAAGCACCGCGCGCGGGCCAACAGGCAGGGGAGGGCGCCAAGCTTGGAGGTGCACTCTATCACCATGAGAGACTAAGAAAAAAGTGAGGCGGCCAATGGCAAGGTCGTAAACTGGAATTGGATTTAGGCAAGCTCTAGTCAGGATGATTGGATTTGCTAGAGCGAGGCGTGCATCAATTGGAGAGTTTTGAAAGATGGGTGGATGAGAAGCTTGGTTGAACTACCTAGCATCTGCTGCCGATACGTTTTCTGCACGCCGGACGCCCCCCAAAACACGCCGAAAGAGTAAAATAAATGACCGTTAAATTCATTAAAAGGATATTCTAGCGGGACGAAAAATCTACAAAAACGAGAGAATGACACTGCAGACCTTGGACTGACACCGGAGGTCGTGCAAGATGTTTCTGCCGCATTAAAAAGCCACTAAATAGTAACACAGCGAAAAAATTGCAGAAGCCAAAGCATTTACCGTAGTATCAATAGCCCGATCCTGATCTTCCAGGAGCTCGCCTGGGAAGATCGATGTGGTGGTAATTGCGCACGTGCTCCAGCATGTGGTCTCGCCGGGCAAAACCTTTCTCCCCTCGCCTTTTGCAATCCGGAAATAGGCAGTCGTGACGAGGTTGGATCTCAGGGTAATGCACGTGATTGATATGGCGCATAAGATCCGCGTAACGGGTGAAAGGTCGCTCGTGCCTTTCGCAATCTTCAAAATTACAAAGGTGGCTCGTTCGAGTTCTCGTTGAAGATTTGCTGTCGAACGGCCGATTAGAACATCATCTTGAACGGGTAATGGGGACCAATGCGAAGACAACGGGGCCGAAGTGTCCAAATACCTTGGATTCGCGCTTCCATCCTCGATTCCAAAAGCCTCCTCAATTGAGATCACCTGATTCTGGCCCTGTTGGCTTGAAGCTCCTTGGGAGTAAGTGGAACCTTCGTAGGTCCGCGAAAGCATGACTTCGGAGTCGTAGCTGTCTTTGCCCAAGTCAGTGCCATTCTCCCACGTGCCAATGAATCCAAACTCGGATTGAAATTGCTGACATTCGTTACTTGGAGACACATTTGCACCACCTTCCTCATCATAAGGACGAGGTGAGTAGTGTTTGTAAAAATCACCGACTGGGTCACTGCTGGGAGAAACAGAGGTGGCAGAACTCGCAATTGGACTCCCGTGCTGTGTCGAGGAACTAAAGGAGCCCCATCTCGTTCCAGACTCTAACCCTGATGAAGAATATATATCATCCTCAACCTCCGTCGCTTGCGAAGTGAAGAGCCTTGGATCAGCGTATCTACCCCAGTTACTGCGCGGAGTTCCTGAGACGGGGTAGCCATTGAAGCTTGGGTTTTGGTGATATACTGGTGCGCTTGAGTATGGAGACTGGGCACCATAGGCGTTACCGCTGAGTCCAGGATTTGGGCGTATTTGAGGCGTCGTAACAGGAGGTTGCGGTAACCCATTGGCGTAACCAGATGGATATCGCTGTGCTGAGCACTTTGATCATAGTATTTAGCTTTTGCCATTCGGAAAAAATAAATCCAATGATATTACCTTGCTGTTCATGTTGGCGGCTAGACTATGAGACGGCGTGATGACTTGCTGAATATCGCAAGGCACAATAGATGATGCGCAGAAGTGGGTCGAAGGATGCTTCAATGAAAACTGTTGACGCAAGTTCGAGCAGGGCCGGCACGTTGAATAAATGCGAACCACTGCACACTGCACTGTAGAAGGGGAGTGAGTGGAATTTTAAGACGCAACTAGAGGCGCCACAACGTTTCTGTGTGGATGAGAATGATGACAACGTTGGAAGCCCTCTATGTGCTGATGCATCCGCCCGGACAACTGTACTGCATGAAATCCAAGCAAGATCCAGCCACAAAACGTGTCGCGCTGTCGTGGGTCGTTCTGTAGGCTGCCCGGGCTGCGAATGCATAGAGCGATGCTAGTTTAAATATTTTCCTGAACCCGTCGGAGCTGGCCGCGATTACGAATCGGTATTGCTCTTGGATACAGAAGTTCTAGTGCGCGTTCGGGAAAAGTGAGGCGGGTTGGAGGGTAGACCTTGGAGTTGAGGAAACGCTCAAAGCAGAGAGTAAGAACGAGATTAATTAGAGCAAGGCAAAGAATCGACACTTGCCTGTGAGAGCATAACATTTGCGGGGGAGCATCAATGTGATTTGTAACGAAACATGGGGCTGCCGGTGAACGACAGGGTATGTTCTTGACTTGGTGTGGGAAGGACTCGAAGTCTTGCGAGTGCTTGCACACAAGGCTGGAAAGCAGAGCCGCATCTCTTTTGCCTTGAAACCAGTGCTTTCCACGAAACCCAAAGAGGGAAAGTACTAACATTGCTTGTTGGTGTCTCTTCCAGCGCCAAATTGCAAGGAATCTAGAGGCCGCTCTGGGATGGTTGGCTCAGCCAGAGTATGCCTCGTGCAGGCAGCCTCGACAGGACGCTGCCTCGTCCCTTGCCCGACAGACATTGAACATCGCTGCCGACAATGGCACGGCATATCGTTCTGTAAGAGCTGTTCTGCTTAACCCCTGTCTAAGATTGAGCCTCAAAAGATCGGCTAAGACGAAGTCCGAAGATATGATACTTGCACGGAGCTTCTCAGAAGATTGACGTCAGCGGGAAAAGTAGAGCAACGCGAAGCCTATTGCAGCGGCACGAAGCGCTAGGCAGCAAGGCAACCAAGACATCCAAGACATCCAATTTAGCCTTGACCCAGGCAAATGCAAGTAAGGCTGGGCAATTCCACCGCCATAACATGTGCATCACGGCGGTCATGGTGAGGGCCGCGAACCAGAATACAGGTTTTCTAGAAAGCGGGTGGACCACGATCCCGGGTCTTGGAAGCTTCTTCCGGCCAGTTGCACGATCGTAGGCAGCACAAAGGGTTGTGGAGGGTGCAACGCACTGTTGATTTAAGCCTCATCTGCTTATTCAGCAATGACCACACACGTCGATAGCCTGTCGATCCCGCGCTGGTGTTGATCTGCCGTTGGATGTAAGGTAGGTAACGGTACCTTTAGACTGCAGTAACGGTAAGCTACCTACCTGACACAGGAAAAGTATGATTTCAGAGGTCCAATTACTTTTTCTCCCCGTTCTAATACAAGATCTCACTGTACCGCCGCAATCTACAGTTGCTTGGCCCGAGCTGCCGAAATGTGCTCTTACCCAGCGTTTTGCGACCCAAACTCAGCAAGATACTGGCGTAGACTCATTTTGGAGCTAAAGTCAATGTCTCATAGGGAGTCAAGAATGACTTGGCCGTGTTATATCACGGTCTAGGCTCGCCAATACCAATTTTATCACCAGCGTTGTGGGTGACTCACAATGGGGGGCTGGGATTTTGTCTGCGCCTTATTTAAAGTAGCTTCACTCTCAATTGTAGTTAAAGGAAAGATTTTTCCATTCAAAATTACCCCAGACCCAGGAGATCTTGCAATCTCAATCCCACGATGGCTAACCCCGCCAATGTGGGCCTTGGAAACCTGGCAAAGGTACCCCGCGAAGTCCGACTCCAGATTCTCGATCTATGTCTTGAACAAGACTACGGCTTCCGCATCAGACAACCCGAATCGCTCTATGAGATACGCAGTGATGATGCTTGGATACCTTGTGGGCTCGTCGCAACCAGCAATGCACTCGCCTGTGAAGCTAATGCCGTCCGACCCAAGGGGAAAGTACTACGCATTGCAGTGGACACAATAGGGTGGAAATCAAATTATCCACCGACCTGCTTCCGAGAAGACTGGGCAAGACCTGAGCTCGAGAAATTTGCCAAGTTGGAGCTCACCGTGGTGGCGCCTCCACGGGAAGACGACGGACAATTTTGGCAGCTCCGAAAATTTCTTTTGGAAATGGTCGGCATACTTCGGCACTCCGACAAGGCAATTCCCCTTCACGTTACACTCAAAGATCACGGGAAATGCGAATGGTCGCACTGGACTCCGCGCAACAAGACCTCGAGGAGGGCACTCTACGTGCGATCGCATCGGGAAATCAACATATTGACCGTACTATGGCCGCTAAGATCCGTTCATGGCATGAAGCTGTCAATCGCAAGTTTAGACAATGGCGGACAAGCAATGGCTCCGCATCGTGACTGTCCGTATTGCGGGAGGTTCCAGTTTCTAGACCGAGCACTGAGGAAACCTATCACGGATGATGAAGCACACGATTACATTGAAGATACTTCAAAATTCGCAGCCTACCTAGCGAGAGATACCATCGACCAAGACATTATGCTCGACGAAATCGAAGGACCGACCGCTTCACGATTGCGGGAGGATCGTCGCATTCACTGGGACAAATACGTAAAACGCATCCTCGCCGGCCTTAAACTCTACCAGATAATGGACTCAAGCGATAGAGAAAAAGATCTCCGACGTCTCTGGCTTGAAACTCGTCGTCGAAAAGTCCAATGCTCGGAGGAGTGCCAGGTCAGCCGTGACGGACGCACCCACTGCGGTGGTCAGGATTGCTCAGCAAAATGGCGAAGCCTGAGGTATCCCGGATGTGGAGACAATCTGCTCCGCGGTCATAGGTTAGGGTCCTCTCGCTATGTTGGCCAGGCCTCGACCTTTTCTTGACGTGCCGCCACTGAGGGTGACATGGATGGCGTGGGACAAATCTTGCAAGTGGAACCTGGGGACCCCGGGAGAGATCGACTGGGGATGGGCATGAGATCGACAATGCAGTGATGACGAATGTTCTGATTAGCATTCACGAGCTACGTGTCAGCAAAAACGCAGTAGGAAAGCAAGGATCTTTCCCGCGCGTGGAGCAATAGTCGACGTTCTCCGGCGAATTACGGGTTGACAACAAAGAATGAGGCTGGGAAAAGAGAGGTAGACCACGTCGTAAAGGGAGATCATGAAAGAATTGCGTGCTGCATAGCTACTGCTGGACTTCGGGCGTCTCGTTGCCTGGCTGCCTGTTGGGGCAAGACCGCCTCATTGCGATTTTCTAGATATGGAAATACATGATAATGGATATTTTAACTAAAAAAGGATTGAAAGGAGAAGATCAAAAACTGTTACACAGACAGATGGATACTTACCTGGAGATGCCTCACGGGGATGTATGTAAATCTCGTGGGGGCCAGCCTTGCGGCTACAAAAATTTTCGAATCTAGGGGAACCTACACATACAGTGGAATCAAAAGAAACCCAAGGAAAAAGCAAGCTTGGTGGTTCAATAGCTCCTGATAGCTGGGGTATGGTCATCAGAATTCACGTCAGTCATAGTCAATTACTGCGCAAAGTCATAGAGCCAAGGTCAGAGAGGGGTACTTGAGGTTTCAATTCCACAAGCTATGTGACCAGTCTTTCCAGGCGACAAAGGACCGAAAAACTTTCCGTGGTCTGCACTGACGTATCAACTCCATATCTCATAGGTCATCCTCCAAGAACTTGTAGGCAAACTTGAAGTCCGCTTTTCGTCGGTTCATCCTGCAAAGAAACAACAGTAATTAGCTCATGTTCCACGCATATCATGCCATCCTCTGAAACAATGCTCGAGATATAACGTATCACCGGATTGATCAAAAAGAGTCGAACTTACCAAGTACTCTCGTAGTCAAAAAACCGATACGTCCCCTGCTCATATTCCTCTGTGATCTGCTTCGGTTCCTCATGCCGTTGGAACCAGGTCTGGTACATCTTATGAAATCGCCAGCTCGCGCCCTTGAGTGCCTTTGCTGCCAAATACTGTTCATACGTGCCTTGTCTGTAATAGAAAGCGTAAAACAACGTATCGGTATCTACTCGACTATACAGCCTCGCATCGTCAAGGACTGTGAGAGGTTCTTGCGGGTAGTAAGGAGGTGTGTACATGTACGGATGCGATGGACGGTAATGTCGCGGGCGTTCGGCGTCAATAGCATCGGGGAAGGATTGATATGAGGAGGTCAGAGGACGCTCATCAACTGGTTGGGTAGGGTCGATGGAAGATGCGGTCGATTTGGTATGTTCGAGAGCGGCGACAAGATCTTGAAGGGAAGCAGGTAGATGGTATATGGATTCCTCTTCTTCTGCTTTATCTGCTTGCCGGCCAGAGGCATTCCCGTTGACCAGAGGCGCGTCGGAATCATTCGAAGGTCGGGGAGCTGAAGCACTCGAAGGTTTTCTGCTCTCTGCTGTCGGTAATCCATCTTCTGCAGACTGTGTCTTGGTTATGCCATCGACATTCTCCTGGGGCGGTGGCGTCGGAGGACCACTGCTTATAGCTGCGCTCGCGGCGGCAACGCTTGCCTGACTGGGTGCAGGGGACCTTGTTGGAGGTTGCGCAGAGGTTTCTGCTGCTACAGGTACTGCTGGGCGTTGTGTAGGAGTATGAGATTTTGATACAGGTTGAGCAGGAGCTGCCGATGGGGATGCAGCGGAACTCAATCTCCGTAAAGGTTGCTGTAGGCCGGCATTTGGAGGAGGTTGAGCACCAGGTGGTGGTGGTAATGGCGCTATGCCAATTCCATTTTTATCGCTCGCAGCTGCGGCAGCTGCCGCTGAAGCGTACTTCAGGCCCTCCCCGGGCGCCCTCGTAGGTATCGGTGCGGGCTTCATGTTATCTTTCTGTGGGCCATTCGTCGTAGCTGGAGCGGCAGAATGTAAGGTCGCGAGTTGGGGCAATGGAGATTTGAGCTGCGTAGAAGGTCTTCGTGCGGCTGCGGTTGACTCTGATATTGACGGCTGCTTTTGCTTCTTGGAATCCGGATGTTTGGTCTCCAGTTCTTTGTCTTCCTCATGCACGGATTGCGCATCTTGCGAAGATACCCTGTCCACCTCCCCGCCCATGCCATACGCGTCCTCTTCTTCCTCAAGGTTGAAGTCGTCATATATTGTGTCGTCTTCCATGAAGTCGACCTCCTGATTGTTGTCGACGTAGTAGCTGATGCCTTCTTGGGCATCTTTGACCCCATCTGTATCTACATTGCCATTTTCGAGAGCTCGAAGCAGAAGCTCTAGCTTGCCTATATGCCATTTGTGTCGTTCTGTCGTTCGCTCCAGCTCCGATATCCGGTCTGCTTTGGCAGTATCTTTCTTGCCCTTCTTTACGGTGGATTGGACAGCCTCCAATTCGGCCTCGTGACTCTCCAGCTGCCGTTCCAGCTCCTCCACCATATTCCTCAAATACTCGGCCAAATCAAGCTTCTCTCGCTCTTTAGGATCCAATTTCGCTGCTGCAGCCAAGCCCTCTTTTGAAAATGCTTTTGTTTTCATTTCTTTCTCTACAGCCTTGAATTTCTCCATTTGCTGTGCCGCAAAGCCTAGTTAGCCCGAGCTGGTCAACCAGGACCATCAGAACCATTATTTACCGTCTCTATGAGCTTTCGCTGTTCGATCAGTGGCTTCTTGTCTTTGATCTCGCTTTGTGTTGCCCATGATTTGATTTGGTCTCTCGATCTTTGCAGCTTCTTGATTTCCTTTTTCAAGGAGTCTTCTAACTTCTCTTTTTGAGACGCGTTCGTCGATTGTTGGAGCTTGTCGTATATACTCTCGAAGGTCGCGACGCCTTCTGCAACTCGTTTGAAGACTTTATCCTATTCAATTCATCAGCCGGAGCAAGGCTGAGTCTGAGCAATGAACACCATACGATCTCCTGTTGGAGCTTCCGTTGCGCCATGATGCCGCTTCCGTTGGTATATCGGGGCGTACGGGCAGGATGGATGTCAATCAGTAAGGGCGGCGACGGGTGGGATCAAGAGCGCTTGGTTCGGAGCTGTGGGAGTCGTGTTATGTAGCTGATTCGGCATCAGGCGTGTCGGACGCAACCGCGACGTGCAGGTCAAGCCTTGTCGGCCAGCGCGGCTATTCCCATCACGACCTCCGATAAGATTTTGCCGCGCGGTAAACCTGCCTAGGATGCCCGGTGACGTACCAATTGGTCGCCCTCATTGGCATGGAACCCCCATCTGTCATCGTCCTCTTCTACATATCCACTCCTTTCTACATTCTAGTTCTGACTTAGATGAATACTATGCCAATTCTTCTCAATTAGCGAGCCTACATGAACAATGCTGATAACCCCTCAGCAGCCTAGTCTTCGTCTATCAGAGCCTGGCGCGCCCTTTCTGCCACCATGAAAGGTACTCAAAGGCTGACTCCCTCAAAAATCCCCTGAACCTCTTTTCATTTCTAACTACCTCAAAGCCATTCTTCAGCGTGTCAAATCCGCCTCTGTTACCGTTGACGAAAAGCTAGTGTCTTCGATTGGGAAAGGCCTCCTGGTCTTTGCTGCCGTGGCCAAAGATGACACAGAAAAGGAGGCCGATGCAATGGCTTCAAAGATATTGAAGACCAAACTGTGGGACGATGATACTGGAGGGCGCTGGAAGCGAAATGTGCAAGACATCAACGGAGAGATACTCTGCGTCTCCCAATTCACACTCTACGCTACAACCAAGAAAGGCAACAAACCAGATTTCCACAAATCGGCAGGCGGATCGCAGGCCAAGACTCTTTATGATCGTTTCTACTCCAAAGTAGAAGAATCGTACTCAAAAGAGAAGGTCAAGAATGGTGTCTTTCAAGCAATGATGGACGTAGGCCTCGTCAATGACGGACCGGTAGGTGTAGACTACCGCTGTGAGGACAGCGCGGTAAATCTCATTTCCATTTACCCATTCCAATCGGTCAAGATTGCTGACGTTGTTGCGATGGCTCTGTAGGTCACAATTGAAATCAACACTGATCCACCCAAAAACTTTGTAGATGTGCCTGAGCCAGAAGAAGGTGGTGTGACTGGTACCTATTCAGATTCCAAGGGCGGATCTGGCCAAGTTCATAAGAGCTTTACAATACCTGCGGAGTTATTAGATTAGAACTAGAGAGAATTAAAATATTTGCGTATTCTATTGGTGCGACCAACCTTAGTAAAACAATTTATCATTTGTGTTCCTGCAGGCGAAGTTTGCCCCGAAAAGGGACGGTGGGGCTGATTTTCGTCCGCGAGGCTGCGCTGAGGCCATGGAATCTTCGTGAACAATTCATGTGGGCCTCACTCCAGTACCAGAGCAGATGTGTACTTGCCTCTAAGACCTCAGTTCTTTATCAAATACTTCATTGGTCCTCTTTGTATACCGCAGCGATTTCAAGGCATCGATTGGTCTCCAAAAATGGCATCTCAAGGTGACCCAGCCTCTGATAATAAAGACGATTTGGAGCTGACAATGGTTCGGAATAGAACGACCTCGTGTCTTCTTTGACATTTCCGTTGGCGGCAGTCCTCTTGGAAGGATTAATTTTGAACTTGTACGTCCTCATCCATAATTATCAATCAAGAATCAATAAGTCCACAAACTGTTCGGTACTACGATTTAGTTAGTTGATCGCTAACCGAAGGCCAGTACAATGATGGTGAGCGTCAAGAAGCTACGCCCAAGGATTGCTGTGCTGATACGCTTCAGTTGTGCCCAAGACTACGGAAAATTTCCGTGCCCTCTGTACTGGTGAGAAGGGCACGGGAACTTCGGGCAAGCCGTTGTCCTTCAAAGGCTCTATATTTCACCGCGTCATTAAGTCATTCATGATCCAGGGAGGGGACTTCACCGCTGGGAATGGAACAGGTGGAGAATCAATCTACGGAGAGAAGTTTGAGGATGAGAACTTTGAACTGAAGCACGAGAAGCCCTTTCTTCTCTCCATGGCTAATGCTGGGCCGGGCACCAATGGTTCACAATTTTTCATCACCACTGTGGAGACGCCCCACCTCAATGGCAAGCATGTTGTCTTTGGCGAAGTCATCAACGGCAAGAGCATTGTGAGACAAATTGAGAACCTTCCCACGAAGAGCGACAAACCAAACAAGGATGTCATCATTGACGACTGTGGAGAGCTGCATGGGGAAGCCTACGCCCGTGCTAAGGAGAAACAGGCCGACAGCACCGGCGATCCATACGAAGACTTCCCCGAAGATCAAGGAGAAGACATTCCGGGTCCTACGATTGTTAAGATTGCGTCTGACCTCAAGGACCTTGGAAACAAGGCCTTCAAGGCTGATGATCTTTCTCTCGGTCTCGCAAAGTATCAAAAAGGAATCCGCTACTTGCATGAAAATCCGGAAGCGCAGGATTCTGATCCCAAGGATCTTAATGATCAGCTAAGATCACTCAAATTCAGCCTCTACAACAACTCGGCGTTGCTACAAATCAAACTGAAACAGTTTGATGACGCGGAGAAGTCAGCGTCAAATGCACTTGCAGTTGAGGGTATTGCGGAAGCCGACCGCGGCAAGGCTTATTTCAGACTCGGACAAGCATTGGCGGCGAGAAAGAATGACGAAGAGGCTGAAGTAGCCCTGAAGGAGGCCTTGGATCGTGTGCCAAATGATTCTGCCATCAAGAACGCACTAACGGACGTGAAAAAGAAGGCGGCAGAGCGAGTAAAGAAGGAAAAGGAAGCGTACAAGAAATTCTTCAACTAGGCCGTAGCGACGATGCGCCACTCTGTGGAATGATTGTAGATGAGGTCCAGGAAATGCATTGATATTTAATCATCCATAGCGTTACAAGCGATGGCGCAGATATTTGCCTGTGACGGGCATACACATTGCTTTGTTACATTTTACACGTGCAACCGCAAGCCTACCGATGAAGATTGCACAACCGTAAGATAGATAGTCCGCCTCGACCATCGAATCAATTTCCAATATCTTGATTCCCTACGATTAGTCCATGAACCATGGCTCTCTGACTTCACGATCTATCCATTGACCAGAACGGATCTTTAAAAAATCATGCAACGTTCTCTGTTGACGAGAACCTGGTAGCTTTGTGCCCAGTATTCTTCGGGTGGTTCTACCAAGCTACGGTAGAGAAATAATACGGTACCGTACCAAACGATGCACCTCTGACAGACTGTAGATCCCCCAGCTTCTCTCCATGGTTCAGTGACCCATATTAGGAATGCTCTTGCTGACAATGCTGGGACCAAAGGAACACAGCATGTTCTCGATCGAGTTCGGAACAAAGCGGGAAACAAATACATTTACTTCTTCTGCTTGGTAGCGCGAGACGTGATCCCTAATCCTAATAGAAACGCAATCCTCGTCGTAGCACCTACGTAGACAAATCCAAGATTGCCCCAGTCAATGGCATTCCAGCGCTGGAACTGCCAGTAGATGCTCGGTCCAAGGGGAGAGACACTATACAAATGTCCAAAATCTGCAATGAGCAGCCCTAATAGGAGAGCCTTCCAGACGCGCATGTCATAAGAAGCGCGCAGGACGAGAGCCTCATTTAGAGCAAAAGCCATGTACAAGTTGGCGAGCTGCGATAGGACGATCTTGGTGCCCAGTGGCATTAGCAATCCGCCAGTTAGAGACGGAGCTGATGCAGCATGTGTCAAGGTCAGATACGTGTTTGGTTGGAGGTGGGCATAATAGGCTCCGATGACTGTCGAGACCGGCTCGATGAAGAGAAAGAACAGTTGATACCAGGCCGGGTAGGGACAGCCGGTACCAGAGGTGGCCATGGTGATGACTCCGCGTGGTTCCGGCCCAAAGGCAGAGGGAACCAAGAGACGCTGCAGCGGTTGCAGCTCGACCGCTCCAGGCGATGGCGATGACTTCTGCAGGCTTGGCAGTGGAGGAGGAGGAAAGGTGGTGACAAGCACGGGCGGAGCTGAGGTGCTGAGGTGGGAATAATGCAGGTCGCAGATGGTCCCTAAATTAGGATGACCACGGTTTCGGGGCAACCCCGTCAACGCATCGGGCAGGGGCCATGGGGACCAGGCCATGCTGCTGCTGCTGCCATGCACAGCGGCGCAACCAGTAGCTGGCGCCCTGGATACCGGCCAACACTGGTACGGAGTACTGGCGACTGCTAATAACTGAGCGTCCTTTCATCAACACACCGCTTTCGTCTCGTCTCGCCATAATACCTTATATACCTCTCTCTCCAGACCACTTCTAGGCACGCCTCGCTCCTCAATCCCGCATTGCCTACGTTCATTCCTGTGTCGCAATCACTCATTGCTAGCGACGGTCCCTCACTTGTCCTATTCTGTCGTCCGTTTCTCCTTCCGTGTCGTTTGCGACCTTGCCTCGCCGACACTTCACTCTTGTAACCCACCGCCTCAACCGACAACAGTCCTTCCATTCAATTCCACACGTTGCAATTTACGGCCCCCTTCGCTTCTCAACTCCCTGGCGAGCATTCACCAAGGCTTCACGGCTTCCTCGCCGTTCCCTTGACTTCTATTCGTACCCATGACCTACCTTAGTCGCCGCGTCTCGCTCAACTTCCGACCGAGAACGGCTGCGCCTGCGCCCGAGTACGAGCAGCAACCTTCCTCTTCTTTCTCATCAGAAGCCGAGCGAAGGTGGAAATGGTCCGCTAGCAAAGCGAGCCTCGATCGGCCAGCGTTTTACAACGGATTCGACCCCGAAGATGCGATGCAGATTGAGGACGAAGACAACGAACCACAACGGCGCCCTCGCAAACATTCCTTTCAAGATGCTACAAACGGCTTTAAAACAGTAATGCGCCGGGCTTCCGTATCCGCCAAGAGTGCTTGGCATGCCGGAACAGGGAAGCGAAAAAGTCGGGATCACGGTGGCAAAAACTCGGGTCCGTCAAATCGTAAGCATGATGCTATTGCCGACGACAAAGACCTTGTCAAAAAGTCTCTGCTTGGGTCGTGTTGCAATCCTGCGTCATCCACAGCTGAAGTGCAGCCAGGCAAGTGGCCGGATTCTCGGTGGAATCGGTTGAGGATGGGTCCGCCTGCATCACCAGGGAATTGCGGCAAACACGACTCATCTATTCGAGTACCTCAGGCATCTTCTCCTCAAAATCCACTGCATCCGTATCCTGCGAAGTTTCCTGCATCGCCTGCGTCACCTATCTATGTGCCGCAAGGTGGGGAAGCTGCGCGAGCATCAGCTGCCGCCGCAACACAATTCGAGAGCGGTTCTGAAGCCTCGTTGAACCAGCAACTGGCTCGCCACAATACTAAATCTAGTTATTCGCTGTCCTCAG
The DNA here is from genome assembly GCA_021030935.1 of Astrothelium subdiscretum. NCBI lineage: Eukaryota > Fungi > Ascomycota > Dothideomycetes > Trypetheliales > Trypetheliaceae > Astrothelium > Astrothelium subdiscretum. The sequence goes on along the minus strand of JAGFMW010000058.1, from coordinate 121,276 downwards.
CCATTCCAAAAGATGACGAGAGTGGCGTGTGCGTTGACATGGATACTGAGGACGGTGTCCTCAGTGACGTCTGCTTCGACAACACTGATCAAATATCTACCGTGCCTCGAAAGGATTTTGTTAAAGATTTACCAGCCGAGCTCGCAGAAAATATCCTCTCATGCCTTGATGCGCAGTCGCTTACTAACATTGAACGGGTGAACAAATACTGGCAACACGCTGCGCGCTCTCATCATATCTGGCGCAATTTGTTTCTCTCAGAGTACGGACATAATCCTCATCCGGTCCGTGAACCTCTTCTGCCCGTTGGGGCGGCCGGCGTCGGTCAGCGAGAGCCTCAGAAGAATTGGCAATTGATGTACAAAGCGCGAAAGGAGATTGAGCGCAATTGGCGCAATGGCAATGGCTCGGCAATTTACCTGTCAGGGCATACGGATAGCGTGTACTGCGTTCAGTTTGATGACAAAAAGCTGATTACTGGCTCGCGCGACCGCACCATTCGCGTCTGGGATCTCCACAATTACCAATGCCTTAAGGTTATTGGTGGACCGTCATCTAAGCCTACCGAACCCCACAAGTACCAGAAGACCGTCGACGAGCGTACCGTGTTCAAGGCACCCTGTGTCAATGGCACCGCGTATGGTAACGCCATCTTCCATGCTCCCCGTGACTTCCATTCCGCATCAGTCTTATGCCTTCAATACGATTCTGAGATAATGGTGACGGGCTCATCCGACAATACCTGCATTGTCTGGGATGTCAAGACTTTTCAGCCGATTCGCCGCCTTTTCCGCCACTCCGCGGGTGTCCTTGACATCTGCTTCGACGACAAACACATCATCTCTTGCTCCAAGGATGCCAGCATCATCGTCTGGGATCGTCGTACCGGAAGCGTGATTCGTACTCTCCTCGGGCATAGGGGCCCCGTCAACGCTGTTCAGCTGCGCGGTAATCTTCTTGTCTCCGCGTCCGGCGATGGTGTTGCGCGCCTCTGGAACATCGAGTCTGGCAATTGCGTCCGGGAATTCGCGTCTCGAGATCGCGGACTTGCAGCCGTCGAGTTCAGCGACGATGCGCGCTTTGTCCTGGCTGGTGGGAACGATCAGGTCATTTACAAATTCGATGCCAGAACGGGCGACTTGGTGGGCACGTACAAAGGCCACGAGGCCCTCGTCCGAAGCCTGTTCCTAGACACCAGAAACAACCGCATCATCAGCGGCAGCTACGATCTCAGTCTTCGTGTCTACGACTACGAGAAGGGCGGCGAGGTCGCTACGTTTCCCCAGTGGACGACTAGCTGGATGTTGAGTGCCAAGAGCGATTACCGACGGATTGTGAGTACCAGCCAGGACGGCAGAATCTTGATCGTGGATTTCGGGTATGGAGTTGAAGGCGCCGAGCTGTTGGAAGATGCATCATGGGCTGAAGGGTTTGACGAGGCCAGGATTGCGAGAAAGATGTTTCCGCCACGCCAATGGTAACTTATCTGAAAGTGGGAGAGAAGCAGGAGAAAAATCCATCCTCCGAAAAAACCTCATTTGAGTAACTGCATCCAACTTTCATTTGCAGTTACATAGCATTTGCTTTTGCTCATTTCCACGGAGTCCTGCATAGCATTTTCTTTGTCCAGCAGCGGTTTCACGTGCAGTATTCATTTTTTGACACAGGGGCGCCTTCAAAATTCATTGTAAGACTACAAACTTCTGAAGCATTCTCAGGCGCTGCGCGAGACATCATCTATCTTTCACATGTATTCTCTTTTCCTGGTTTCCTGGATTTAGTGAGGCTGGCGGAAGCAGGCTGGGGCTTCTTCATGTCTGCACGAGTCCCATTTAATAGCTTTCGATCTCTGATATTTATGCGGAGGTGCTGGTTACCGAGTTATGTGTGCATTCATTTAGATTTTCAGCTACACATTTAGAAATTCATTGTGACATAGTCTAGAGATTGACTCCATGAACCGATGAACAAACTGCTTTGCTTGATTCCTCACGTCCACTTTGGCACGTCCACTTTGGCGTGTCCAATGACCCCGGTAGGTATCGATCGTCAATCTTGCATGTTGGCGAGATTAAAATATGAGGGATGAAACAGGCACTCGGGCACCAACACGCGGCAAAACCCTAGCCACGGTGCCACCCAGCGCAGCAAACGCCAAGAACGAGTTCCCGCCTGCGCGAAAGCTTCTTTTCACCGGAGTCCAAAAGAGCGCATCAATCCCATCACTGCCTTCATCCGAACTCAGATCCCGCCCAACGCGACGATCATGGCGAAAACAATGGTTGCGCAGCATTGAACTCCGCGTGTCTTCTTTTTCGTGCTCTCTTCGGCACGCCCGCCAACTGCGGCAATATGAAGCCCTTGCTCCGATCCCCGACATCGCGCTGGCACAACGCGATCTGCGGTGCGCGACCAGCATTCCTTTTCCCACTAAGACATTGCCTCAATGCGCGCTATGGCTCTAGTTTCAATGCTGTCGCTCCTGGTCTATCGCGATTGCCGCGATTGAGCAGACACACGGCGCGTTTCCCTGGTTCTCGTGCTGCTTGGTTATGTAGAGATTGTGTAAGCAGGTGCGGGCAGGTGCGACGGGCGACGTATCAGACGACAAATACGGGACCCCAAGGAGGACCGAATTTGCCGTTTAACGATGAAGAAGGGGGAGAGGAGGGAGAAGATGGTCGAAAGAAGGGGGCCAAGGGGAAGGGCAAGGTCAAGGAAAGGTGGGGACCGACGGCATTCAAGATGTTCGAGAGTGCGTTGACGACGTTTGCGAGTATTGCGATTTTGGGGTAAGTGATTTCAATTCATCTTGGATCTGATTTGATGGGCGGGTTCCTTTGATGGAAACAGTGTAGAGAAAGGAGACGTGAAACATATGGTTCCTGACTTCTTTTCGACTATTCTATTTTCCGTTACTGCTCTACTCAAAATTTCAATCTTAGTTTGTTGTCGCGATCAATGATAGATGTTAACGGGAGCACAGGGCTGTAGGCTACAGCTATACCGTATATTATAAACGGCATGTCCTACGCAAAATGGAGAATGCTTTCAAACCTGGTGACCCGGTCCTTGACCTGGCGGCTCGCGGGAAAGACATCGACAAAGCCAGCGAATCAGATGAGAATCACTGGGTGATCCGCGATGACCAAGCGAAGATTGATGCCATTGTAAATGGCACGAGGACAGGTGCTTATCACCTACTGATCGGTGAAAAGGGTACAGGAAAGTCATCGATGCTCATCGATGCCATGGCCAAAATCGACGGTGAGGGTGTCGCTATGCTTGAAGCGCATGCAGATCTCGAGATCTTCAGGGTGAGGCTTGGTAAGGCCTTGGATTTCGAGTATCATGAAGACAATATTGGCGCACTTTTTTCGATTCGTGGTCCCCGCGATGCATCGGCCTTGCTGGATATTGAGCGAGCTTTCAATAAACTTGAGAAAGTGGCATTGAAGCGGCGAGATGCCGTGGGAAGGCCCTTGGTCTTGATCATTAACAGCGCGCATCTGCTACGCGATGATGAGGATGGGCGCGATCTGCTCGAACTCATTCAGCAACGAGCGGAGCAATGGGCTGCCAGCAATCTGGCCACACTCATCATCAACAGTGATGATTATTGGGTTTATGAACGGTTGAAGCAACTGGCCACGCGGATGGAAGTCACAGCAATCATGGACTTGTCTAAACAAAGAGCCATACAAGCACTAAAGAACTACCGCATGAAGTACTACAGCGAATTACCATCACCATCGATCCTAGAGCAAGTCTACGACAGGGTCGGGGGCCGTCTCAATTATCTCAATCGTGTTGCGCGCAATCGAGATATGCTCAAAGTATGCGACGACATCAATAAAAAGGAGAAAACTTGGTTCCTCAATCAATGCTGGATCCTCGGCGAAGAGATGGACGACGACGTCATGGACCAGCAGAAATACGCGTCCGCTGCCATGGTCCTCGCCAAAGCGCTTGTCGAGCGCGAAAAGGAAATGACCAAGACCTACGACCCTGAGCTGGGCCACATCCTGCCGCAGATTCCGTTACATGAAGCGCGACAGATCATGACGCGCGCCGACTTCATCCAAAGCTACGACCACATCAACATCTTCACCATCGACTCCAACGCCATGGTTCGCGCCGACTCGGTGCCAATGCAAAACGCCTTCCGCGAGATTTGCTCTCAGGAAGGCTTCGACGAGTTCTTGGAGGCGACACTGGATCGCATCTCGGCGATTGAGAGTTTGGGACGGACGAGGGAGATTACGATTAAGGATTTGTGGAACAAGGGGAAATATCATTTTTCGACTGCGAATGCGAGGGGGAATCTGGAGCGGAAGATTACGATGGAGGTAGAAGCTGGAAAGGAAGAGGATGAGGATGAGAAGTGAGGCTTGAGAATGGACCGGAGTCCTGCTTAAGTAGGAGCACAAATGTATATTTGTAGAGCAGAGGGGGTAGCCTTGGTCGTCTTCTGATACCCTGTATTATTTTGTTTCTTGGTCCTTCAAGAACCCGCAATTGTACGCTATTCTTTCTGTACTTTAATGATAGTGGCTTTCCTTCTCTCGACGTTTAAATTTCTCCCCCTTGAGAAAGCGGTCGTCGAGTTCTTACCTAACCTTGATACATGGTAGTTAAGTAAGTCACAGCGCCGATTACGAAATGATTCGCCGACCCGGTCTCCTAAACCGTTGTGGTGGCATGACTCGCACGCCTTACCTAAAACGCGCAGCAAATTACTAGAAAGATATTTTGCCGTTGTGTCAGGGCTACTCTGCGGCTGAGTGTCTGCGCCAGCACTTACAGCATCAATTTCGGGGCTTAGCGTTGCATCGCTCGTCAGATTGCTCCACATGATACAATTCCGATTCACGCAGTGCGGGCCGTAAAAATCTTTTTATGGCGCATCCAAACGGCCTAATCCACTTAGTGGCTCTGTAAACTGGGGCTAAGATATGGCCTTTATTGATCTCACAGGAGGTCGATATATAGGCTTCAGATGGCCACAGGGGTTTTTCGAACGGCTTCCACGACTTTACACTTTCCCGGTTGCAGTTACGAGCTTTTTAATAATTAGTACGATTCTAATACTAGAATAAATATCATGTTTTCTCAAGCACTTCACGCCGAAATTTGCCAACAACAAAACAAAGCAATGACCCCTGTCAAAGGGGAAATAACCCCCTCCCCTTCGGCCACGGCTTCACGTGCAAGGGGCATCACAATATCCATCTCTCCGCCATCTCCAATTGCCGCAGAAGAACCTTTTCCTCTATTCCACATCCCCTTGGGCTCTTCTATGGCCTATGACACAGCAATCGCACCAAAGACTCCAAGCCCGACTCCCATCCCCGGAGCGTCTTCGACTTCAATACCACCACCCACTGCTTTTCGCAGTGTTAGCGCCCCATCAGTCATCCGTTCCCGCCCGCGCCGAACTACAATCTCGGTTCCGCAACCCCATGGAGCTTCCGCGACGGTAATGGCAACATCACAGCCAGACGAGACCGCAGAACCCAGTCCACCGCTGAAGGATCTCCCCAAGTCAGATGAAGCGTCGAGCGAGGAAGTCCCTGGATTATCAAAGCGGGAGCGTATCTTTGGAAGAAGGCACGCGCGGGCGAGGAGTGAGGCGTCGGGTGTGGAGGCGCTGGCAATGGGGCCGGTGAGAATGATGTTGAGGACGAATATGTTTACACCAGAGGATGGCAGATGAGGGGAGCGGCGGATGATAAATGTAGGCCATGAAAAGCCGCGAAAGGCAGTTCGGAGCTAAGACTGATCCTCGAAGACCGATGAAACATAGAATTAATTGCGAGAGGACATGTGGAAAGGCTGGCGAGAAGCCGGCAGGAGCAAGGTCGCGTCGGAACGAGAGAAATTAGAGAAGTGAGAGGCTGAAACTGAAAAGCTAGAAGTAGATAGAAATGATATGAGGTAGAACAGGTAGCTGCACTGTTGTTATCATAACAACGTGTGAAGCCATTTCTTCACCCAACAGCACCCACGAGACAATATCAAGAAGTCCAAATGGCACATCATACATTAATGAGGTATAGAGCAGATCCAAAACAACCAAAGCTCTTCGTAAAACTCATAGTTCAGAGTCAAAAAAAATCATCGGCGCTTCTTGGGCTCTGCTGCTGATTCCAAGCCATCTAGGATCTCTTGCCCGAATACGTAAATCATGTAGCTTGGCAAGACCAACCACAAGCCGCTATAGAATGGATTAGCTTCCAGCTCAGTTTCAGTCAACTGAGAATATCATTACTCACTTCGGGATAATCCACATAAAAATGAGATCCATCAACTTATTGTGTCCAATATTATCGAAGCCGGAAAATGCCTCATTAAGCCCTATTTCCTATTAGCTCGTCCCGATCGTTCCCCTCCCTGCTTCTCTCCGCAACACCTTATATAAAAGGAGACACTCACAATACAACACCGTCTTACTAACCGTCATCAAACTCGTCCCAAACCCCACCAAGACCGCCCACGCCGCCCACCGCCCACTCACCACCCTCCCCTCGCCCAACCACCCCAACCCGACCCCCGCCCTCGCCACCTCCTTCCCCTTCTCCCCTTGTCTCGTCTCCCGCCCATACGCCAGCAGGATCCACAAGTAGACCGCATAGCCCAAGCTCTCGACGACGTTCAGCGTGCCCTGCGCCGCCGTAAACCCGTTCCGCGCGTCCCACGCCTTGAACCCGTAGATGTGGTCGACCTGGCCGTACAGCGCGTACGGCGTCCAGATGGGCGCGTGCAGCGCGCCGCCGGGCATGCTGTGCGGGCGCAGCAGCACGTAACCCGTGTCCCAGGCCACGAGGGGTAGGGACAGCGCGAGCCAGATGAGGGTGAGGCGCGAGGGGATGTGCGACCATTGGGCGGTGGTGGAGCTGGTCCGGTTGGAGAAGTTGCGCTTGGTGGGCGAGTCGGTGTCCATGGTGGTGGTGGTGGTGGTGGTGTCGTTGTCGCTGCTGGTTGTTGTTGTTGTGCCCTGCTTGGAGGGAGAGAGGGTGGGCGGGGGAAAGGTTTTGGGATGATTGCGGGTGGAAACCATGATGGGGATATATTTTAAGTTGTCGCGGTTTGAGCGTGTCGGGGATTGGAAGGGTTTTATGGTGATTTGAGTTCCAATTGTCCCGTGCGAAACGTTCGCTCCGTGGCGGAAGGGGCGGGAATCGTTGCACGTCTGCCGATGATGCGGACAGAGTTTGACGGGGTTGGCCGAGAGATTCCTTGACAGTCATCCTACAAATAGCTTCACGCCATATTCAATATATGCAGTTCACCGTTCCTAGCAACACAAAAATTGAAGGGGAATTATAGAATAAAAGTACTAGCTCTGCGGCATTATGCTAGAATACAAGGGAAAGCGTGGTCATCCGTGCTCTTAAAGATATCCAAAAAAGAACCCGCCTCTGCCAGAGCACGCGAGTAATAGAAAAGGGCGAACACCAATTGGGGGCCCCTTCGATAAGTTTATGGCCGTCAGGATCATTGTCACGATCAGACTAGAAATGGGATCCAAAATAATATCTAATTAAGCGTTAAAAATACAGTTGGGAGGTGCCCCAACAGGTTTCCGCATTTCCTCACCCGCGTGTAATCTTACGCGGTTCGACAACCTCTCCCTTCACCTCCTTCTCAATATCCGCAAAAACAGCGCTCAATGACGACATCAGCCCCATACTGGCAATAGTTCCAAAAGCCAGCCCAATCATAACCCCTGGTTCGTCGTTTGACCGCCAATGTAGCTCGGTCTGAATAATTAAAGAGCCTGAGTCGCCTTTTTCAAGGAAAGGCTTTCCATCGTGGAACAATGCATCAGGCACGATGGACCATGCTTTTCCCTGAAGTTTTCTTCCGTCTCGAGCGGTCATAGTCTGAGTGTCGTACTCATTGACGGTTCCAACCGTCCAGCCTGTTGTTCTGCCGCGCTTGGCAACTTTACGTCCTCGAAAATCCTCGTCGGCTGACCAAGTGGTAAGGTGTTTCATAGGCATCGAACCCGTGTCTCGCATAGGACGGAGCATTACTTCCTGGAGGACTTTGGTATATTTTATTTCCGTGATGCCTACCGGTACCTCGTTCGTCATTGAGCGATTGCTGTCTAGTTTCGTGAGAGACCAGTCAACAATCGCGCCATCGCCAGAAAGTCCTTGCCTGGATGCAAATTGGGTTCCCACATTTCTCGTATGGTCATTGGCCGGAATTTCCATCAACCGCTTTCTCATGATTGCCAATGATTCTTTCAGGACCTGTGTGGATCCGGGCGTGTGTCCCCATTGTTTCTCCCAATCCGCTTTACTTTTTTGGTAGTCGTCGATCTGCTCAGTCAAGGCATCTCGGTAGAGACTAACGTCGCGATCGCTCGGGCTGCGAATTGTGTGACCGTATTGAGAGTCTGTAGAACATTATATCAATCTCAAGAGAAACATATAGTTATACACTTACCGTCATTACTTTTGTCTTGCGCAGTGACATGGTGATTGCTCAGTACGAAGGTGGTTGGCGGATCTTGACCTATACGCAGCTTTACAGCTGCACCAATAGAACCGGAACCTTCAGATCCTTCCGCGGCGATACTGGCACCCATTTGGAGGTTTTTCTCAAAATCTGCGGCGTTCAGAAAAACGGTGACTGGAGCGGAAAGTTCCTGCTGCGCATCTCTCCGACCAGCATCCTGCCCCTCGCATGAGAAGGAGATGGCTCCACGTAACAGTTCGACCCCGAGATTCTTCGAAATGCGAAGACATGTCTTTGTCAGCTCTGGTAAGATATCAGTCCACCACTTTTCGTCCACCAAGTCTGACGCTGTGATCAGAAGCGTTGGACGAAGATCTGATATGTCTGATTTTCGGTTCAGAACAGTCATTGTTGTCCAGTTGAGTCCTGAATCTTCTAAAGAGAGCCTTGCCGAAGTGTAGAGCGCCTCCACTTCATCATCTGCAAATAGCTTTTCGGTAATGGCGAATGACTTTGGGATCCGCCGCTCATCTATGATTTCGACAGTAACATGTCCTAAATCACGCACGTCAAGAAGGTCCCGAATTGCTTGGATCGCATGTTCCCAACTTTGGACAGAGTTGTGTTCCAAGTCGCCGTAAATAAGGAACGTCACGTCCTTGCGCTCGGGAGGGCCATCCATGGCGTAGAAACGGTAAGCAAAATCAGCAAAGTGCCAATCTATGTTATATTGCCGAAGGATAGCTAGGATGTCAGATCTCAAGTTGGCTTTAGCGTCGTCTCCTGATACTGGGATATCGAAATCATGGATTCTATGGCCAATGGTTAAAGGTAGAGGTTTCAGCAGTGGTAAGCCACGACGATACGGGAGCCTCCTGTCCATTACGTTGTAGTGTCGGTGTGTTTGCTGTGGTACTACAGGTTGTTCGGGCAAGACAGTGCTGGTTGAGCGTGTTGGAGGATGTGACAAGTTTACTTCGGAAATTAGTGAGCTTGATTCGGGTAATGGTGGAAGCCTGGGAAACCATTGAAGGAAATCAGAAAATGCTGCAGCATAAGTATTGAAAGAGCCAGACTTGTTGTACTTTGTGCGGTGGTCGCGGCTTGACGAAAACAGGAGGTGCCACGGAATGGAATGACAATAGGAGACCGGAAATTGGTAGGCTGACAAAAAAGAAGCGAACACCCTACTGGGGTGCCTCCCAATCCAAAACCCCACATCGAACTAGGTATTGCTTTGGAAACTTGTTTCTAGTCTAACTATGGCAGTCGGATTAACAGCTAGAAATACCTACACGTGGTGACCCCCCGTTTGGTGTTCAATTTATATTGTCACCCGCGTGGTAACTAACTGAACTAGCATTCAAGTACATACTCTTTGTTGCAAACTGTCACCCTGGGGCGCAGAAGTGAGCGGTCCACTTCTGCACGCTTGGGTAACGGAAAGCCAGCGGGCCTTCCAAATCGCGCACAAAGGATGACGAGTGCCGCTAGAGCTTGCAAACAGAGCTTATGCACAGAGTCGTACAAACGTAGTGGGTGTCAGTCGCATAACTGTTTGCGTATATTATAGACAAAATCAGGACAAAGAGAAATTTGGTCCTCTGTCTGCAGCCCCTGTGCGTTATTGCTGAGAGCGCAAGCGCCACTTGCTCGTGTGTCTCTGAAGTCGGCATCATCATCGTTGTAGGCCTGCTCTGAACAGGCATCGTTGGTGGCGGCGTCGGATTACACTATGCACAGATATAGGACAGGTTTACGACAGATACTGTGGAGATAATAAGATACGGCCGGCGATGGTGGAGTTGCTTGCGTCGACCTTCCGCCTTAGTATACTAGAATACCTAGTCGATCTTTCGGTAGCGTTAGGTAAGGTACTTCCGCCTGCCAAGCCAACTCCGTTGCCTTGTGGGACAATTTAATTTTAGAAAAATGGGGAAATGTTTTGTTAAGAAAAAGTGACCGCTCAGGTTTGACCATCTCCTGTCGTGTATATTGGTTGAGTATTTGAGAGCTGCCTCTGTACACGATTGAAGGGCTATTGCTCAGCACTTAAAACTAGTGACGAAGTTTTCAGTAAATTATAACGCATTACCATGGATACTCCTGTCGTGTATGCAAAGGACAGAAGATCATAAGCTTGTTTCATTTTCTTATTAGTGTCTCACGCAGGGGGCTAAGGAGCCAATCACATAACAACTCTTGTGAAGCCAAATGAAGGCATATTTAGTGCCTACCACTATTTCACGGCATCTCCATGCGTCCAACAGCTAGCGTCAACAGTCAAACAAGGACAAAAGGCTAAATATCGGCTATCTAATGTTTTCCTGTCAAACCCCTGCTCGGCTGTTGGCGCTGGCCGTCGGATAAACTATACGAACATGCTGTACGGAGCAGTCAGGAGGATATTGTTGTCAGGAGTCCGTGCTCAAGCCATCAACAAGTACCAGGATTTACGGAAAACAGAACACTTGTTGGAATTCTCCTGATCGACAACGCCGTTGCTTCCGCCAAAGATCTTTCCTTCGCTGCAACTTGCATTGATCAACAAATCGATTTTCTGGAAATGTTCACATTGTAGGCATGGCTTCATTCAGTATTCTTCTTTTCTTACTTTTATCCTCGTGCGCATCAATAAGACGAGGCTCGAGAAGAGACATCTATGATCTTGGTCAAACTACATAAATGACGTATCACAAGCTGCACAACGCCACCACGCAATTTCTCCTTTTCGCCGCCCTTTTCTCCGTCGATCGTGAGCGTAAGATAGGGTCGGCAATCGCTGTACCTCGAGTACTGCTGATATAAAAAGGTGGCGAGTTTCCTACAATTATTTGAACGTTGAGAGCCATATTCAAGCCCTTCAAGAATATGGTTGTGTTCATTTCTCGGTTTGCGCCTCTTCTTTCAATGACCACTCTTTTGGCCGCATTTTCTCCGAACGATCTTGTCAATTCGAAAATTGCATTGGATTATGAGCCCATTTCCGCTTCCAATATCACAGCCCTAAAATTTGCGCCAACTGGTCTAAATCTTTCGAAAAGACAAGACGTGATGATTGTCGCTCATTGTCCTATGCCTTCAATGCCTGCGAATTACGTTGTCTTCGCGCAATCTGGGTGCGGAAGTCACACTTTGGGTCACCTTGACCGTTCGTCAAGACGATATTGGATCAAGTGTAAACAATCGACTTCATTGCCGGATGAAAGCCTTGGCCACGGACTTTGCTCCCCGGGCTACATGTGCATTGATACACCGGAAGGCGAGCACTTCCCTCATATGGCCTGGTGTATTTCCGAAGCCGCAGGGGCCTCGATAAATCTCGACACAGCTGAGTTTTACATTGAGCGCCGGCGCGCCCTTGTCCGTATTAACAGCGAGAGCACACGCAACAAAAGCACCGATGTTGTCTTGACCGAACCAAAAGACCAAAGTGCCCTTTGGCTTGCTCACAAAATTTCAATCGCACCAAGAGATGTGAAAAAAAAGGCTCTGGCTCCACCGGTCTCATGTTCAAACTGTGCCCGCCTTAGCTTTCTACATTCGCCACCAAATATGGAAAATTGGGATATAAACGTAACATTGTCGAGTCCTAAAGACATAGCAGCCCTACACTCATACACCTGGGTTGAAAGGTGACAGAGAGTGCATTCCGTATGATTCGGAATTGCCCTGTTTATGTTTGAAGATTCGCAAATGATATGTTCCAGGCTAGAAACGTTGTTAAGCCTTTTTTCCCCACACAACCAGTCTATGGAGCTGGCTTATTTCCTAACTTCATGTAAAATAGATGAAATACTGACTAGCTGTGGTTTAGGCGATTGAAACTATTTGACTTGATACTTACCTTACACCGTGCCATTTGGAACGTTTCCTGTCTTCTTAGGCGGCCTCTATCTAAAGCTTGTTCTGGCACCTTATTGCTTGATACGTTAGTAGGATGGGGTATTGAGTATAGTACCTTTTATCATGTAACTATAGTTCGAGATATGTGCCAGTTGAGCTCTGCAACTTCTGCCTAAAGACATACCAACAGAACAACAAGAGGCTCTCAACTCCCTCGAGACTCTTATCAAGACGTACAAAAGAAACAAAAACAAAAACTATGTTCTATGCCACGGAGCCTTGCACAGAATCTTTTCCCCGTGCTCTTTTCCCAAATCATTTCGAAGTGTATGTTCATTGTTAAATTGAACCACGTCGAACAGCCGTCCAGCCTGGGTCATAAGCGGCCTCGTACAAAATATCACCACCTGCATCATAAGACGCTGACCTCCATCGGTGGTTTTTCGGTCGCCGCTTTTCTACGAATGTGTAGTTCTATTTTAAAAGCATTTACCGTCTACAATCTACATGGTACGCCACCCGGAGTGGCTCTACATCTTCCTGTTGCAATGTTGCTGAAGAGCGGTGTGACTATCTGTTCACCAATAAATGCTGTTGGATGCATGTGAGAGGAATCAAGATAAATTTGCTCGCACCTTTACTGTCGGGTGCGAAATTGAAAAGCACCAAACGTAGACGTGTACTCATCATTCCGAAACAACAAATCGTGACCGTAAGTAGAGAACGTGATCGAGTTGACCGATAACAAGAAGGAAAACAACACACACAGGCACCCCGTCTGTCTTGACTAGCCTCTATTTCCCGCGGAGAAACTACGTAAGACTTGTGATCTGGTAACAGTTGCTCATACTGCACGCTCTAGTCTCGCTCAAAGCCACTTAGGATTCTCTGGGTCCGACAAATCATAGATAACCGAAGAGTGCGGCTTCGCACCACCTCTGTTCTCAAACTCCTTCTGGAAATCGATGCTTCGGTTGAAAGATAAGGAGCCGTCATCATTGATGTCAATGTACTGCGCCTTGTAATCAGCAGGCGTGTTGATGAGGCCAATATCGCCGGTCTGGAGGAAGTAATCAGTGACAACAAGGTGCTTTTGATCAGGCGTAACCTTGACGTAATGCGGCCCGATGATGGGCTGGTCTTCGTCTGGGTCGTCAAGGCGTTTTGGGTTGCTCAAGTCGGAGATGTCGAGGGCGGCGACGTGGTTGCCGGTTGTGTAGGTGACTAGAAAGTCATATTAGAACGAGGACAACTGGGTAATAAGCTGGGGTTGAGTTCGGAGCGGGGACTAACAGTAAGCGAATCTACCGTCTTCGGTGATGTCGCTGAAGATGGCAACCGTATCGCGAGCGTTATCTCCCAGATCATAGAACAGCTCGGCGGTGCCTTGATTGCCGTCGGCATCGGTTTTGAAGGGGTAGATAATCCAGACCTGGCCCAGGTGCACGGCTGTGGCCAGGGCAGCGGAGTCGGGGTTGCCGGGGATAAACTTGACGTCTTGGATGCCGCCTCCCTGATACTAGTCAGCTAACGTGCTTGGAAATAGGCGACCTGAAGAGGATTTTTGGGCATACATCGGGAATGGTAATAGTATGGATGATAGTCCGAGTGGGCAAATCCCAAAGCCGAAGCGTATTAGCGTGTTGAATCTCAGTGCTGGGCTTCAGGATAGTAATTGGAGACACAAAATCTGAAGTGAGGATTATGTTCTTGTCCCAGTCGATGGAGAGGCCATGCGGATCAAACTGCTGTTCAATGATACTCAAGGTGCCGGGGATATCCTCGGGCCACTGGTGGATAATTGTATAATTCGCATCTGTCTCGACCAGACGGCCCACTGAAGTACCCGCGGCCGATCCCATATACGTGAAAAAGAATCCGCCATCGGGCTTTGCCCGGACCTCGTCTGCGATGGATGAGAGGGTGGCAATATCGGACTTCTTGTAAGCGGGATTGTATACGTCAGAAACATCGAAGTAGTACCCTGTATTCTGAAGTTTGAGTAAGGACAACAGGCCGCCTCCCCAGAGCACTTTCCCATCGTATGAGGCGCCTGCAGGCTGTTAGTAGTAACGTCGAAACGTAGGACGGGCCACTTACCCAGATGATGAGGGCTGTTTCCAGAGGTTGGCAAATCAACAACACGGAGTAATGTACCAAAAGTATCATCGTCCAAGCTATAGGAGGCTAAAAAGTCCGCATGCTCATTATCGCCAGCGCCAGTGAAGAAAAAGCCTATCTTCTTGGGCTTAATCTCGCTTGGCGTGTAGTTTGGGTCAGGATCGGGCAATGGTGGCGTAGGAGGTTGAAGAATAATCCCGGGGGGTGCCGCACTTGCGAGAGGTACAGTCACTCCGGGAATTGATGGGAGTGTAGGGAGAGAGACTTGAGGGTTTGGGTTTGGCACAGCAGCCGCAACACCCAGAAGAAGAGCAAGGTCAAGCTTCTTGAAAGGCATGATTACAGCTACAACAAGGTTTTCAGACAACTATGTGACCTGCAGGTCAGACTATGCCTGGTCTCGAGATTGATAAAGCATTTCGGAAGGCGTTTGTAGGGTTTATATGCCTTTTCGAGAGCATATGTCTTTGCACTTAGTTTATTTTTTGGGTTTCTGCTTTTACCCTTCTCGTTCTCGCTCATTGCACCATCCAGCCACAACAAAACGTTCGAGAGGGTTGTTATTCCTTTTTAGAACTAGTATGGTCATGAAGAAATCGTGGATGGTATACTGGCGATGAGAATTCTTTGAGTGACCGAGGAACTTGTTAATGGAAGTGGGATTACATTGGTTCAAAGATGGAAAAAAAGAAAAGTATCCTATAGAAGAAACATGGGTTTGTATGTCTCACTTACCGGTCAGGGGGCTCTCCCTCCGATGAACTTCTTGAAAGGGTATGATCGCCTGCAGAGTTCCTGCTGAAGCAAGATTGTCTGCAGGAGATTTGGAATGTTCGCATGCTGACAAGGGTAGGATCGGGCACACCATACTACTTTCTCGACGAGGCTGATCGATAAGGCTTAACCAAAAATCAGCCATCTATGCCCGCGAGAGCTTCGAAGGTGTACGTTTGAGGGGGCTTTCTGGATAATCACACCCATGATAATGGACCTATGACAATTCGAATAAGAAAGGCATTCGCGGACCTAAACAGCTAAGAGAGATGATCAATTAGCAAATAATCTTGGCTTCTGTCCTAGCGAGATACCTAACAATGCTCAACCCATGAATGTGCACGTGAAACTGCCTTCGAGAGGGCAGGGGTTTGGATAGCGGAAAAAAAGGAGCAGTCTCATGAAACGACATCTCTCACTCTTTCTTGTTCGAGTAGCATTGCTTGTTTAGGTCGAGATTGCCTTGATGATGAGCTGAGATGGGGAAGTCAACGCTTCACCAGCGAGAGGAGATACGCATTGCAGATGAAGTCTGACGAAATCCCCTCTAGGCATCTTTCTTCACATCAAAGCTAACCACATTTTCGAAGGGTTTATTACGATGCAGAGTGTGCCGAAGGTCGCAAATCCCACTGTCGTGTTCGCGAAATAAGATAAGCTTTACAGGGGGTGAGAATCCCACAACGATCTCAATCTTCCGAATTCAACAATCTCGGAGCACGTTAGGGTCGACAAGCTTTCATTAAGGCATTGTTGGAATAGCGTGCCACTTTTGATTGCATGGTCGGTAGCAGCTATGACAGTATTCTAATGTACGTGTATTCCGTGGCAGAGCACATGTGTAGTCGTCTGCTTAAGCTCGAGGTGAAAGCCGAGGGTCAATCATTCGGCCGTTTGTACTGCCTAATTCAATTGTCAGCTGCAGGTGCCCACTCCAAATAGGAAATATGCTTGACGTGCCAAGAAAGCCAAGCTCTTTGGCGTGATTACGCCTTGTAAACTGGAAATGATCCCATAATAAGCATAATTTAGCGGGCCAACGGTGATCGAGGTTGGTGTCCGCACGAGGAAAAATGCTCGTGGCGATCACGTCGATCACGATGATCTTGACCAGGGCCTCGACTCCGCATATTTATTTAGCCCACATCGAAGAAGACAGTATATCATTTCGCGTGTATACACAACGAGACACTCCTCATAGGCTATAAGCTCCAGCCCAGGCCCCTGTCGCCTCCAGGAATTTGCAATTGTCTTACACACGCAATAGAACAACGAAAAGTCGTCATTGCCCTGGTCAACCCCTACGCCCTGCGATCTCGTTGTTCTCCCAGGACTGGAGTTTCTTGATATCCTCGACATCCGCGCGATGTGCTCCACGGTCGCTCAGGGTCCCTTACCGCCACATTCGGCAAAGTCAACGCCAGTATCAAGATCCACTTGTCCGGCTTGACGCGCTGTATCTTTCGATGCAATTACCAACAGCAGACCTCCCGCTACAGCCAGAGCCCATCATATTTCATTTCTAGCCTGGCAAGACCATTTGATGATGCGTTGGTGTCTTGCGCAGTGAAAATTTTCCTTGCTCACCACCACTATTTCTTCCCTTCTACCGCAACACCGTTACTCCCTCCTTTCCGCCATTCCGCACAACCCTTCTTTCCGTAGTCTCATTTTGGCTTGATTGCGTCATTTCCTGCTCTTCCTTCCCTTACCCCATAGACATCAATTAAATCGGCAACACAAGAATACTACAAGACCCTACCAAGATACATCAGAATTTACTGCTTTCCAATCTCAATTCAAGTATCGAATATCTATACAAAATCTTGCCAAATATGAAATCTCTGACCAGGAGCTATATGCTCCTTTTCATTAAAATCTCCCCGTTCATTGCTGCTCTTGCAAAAGGTTCTAGTATTCCAACGTAAGTTTATTCTGAGAAATAAAATAATTTATTAATAACCTTTTTATAACTTTAGATTTCTGAGCAACTCCTCAAAATTGGTGCTCGATTACGAGGTTGATGATCATCCTGAAACTCCCAGTAATACATCAATAGCAGCCGATGCAAGACTTCTAGAACGAGCCGCTAGGAGGGTGAACGCGAGGATCATGAGATTTTGTCCTACCAGATGGATGGACCCCGAATTTTCCCAGTTTTACAGGTCATATTGTACGCCAGTTGGAGGCCCAAGTGCGTGGGAAACTGTCTGCAGGAACCAAAGCGATTATTCACACACCGAGACTGGACTCGGTTCCTGCAATCCTGGCGAAATATGCGTTACTGAGGAAGTGGCAAATGGGACGCCTACATTAGCAGTGTGTTTATCCCGGTGGGCTAAGCGAAAGGTCCTTGCGGCGAGATTCTTCCAGCGGGCTAGGAGGCTTATTGCGAGGACGGGGCCACCCACTAATGGCAATGAGAATGGCAATGAGAATGGCAACTACAATGGCAATAACAACTTCAAGCTTGTCTTGACCGAACCGTATAGTGACGACAAACCGTATAAGGCCAACAAGATCAGCCTTACTCCGAAAAACGAAGAAAATAAGATGATCGGGCAACCAATTTCATGTCAAGATTGCGACAGTCTAAGCATTTTAGGGAGGGCTAATCAAAATCACCTTGATATAGATATAATAACACGAGACGGACATGATGAACCAAATGCACAAGCATTTGTCTGGGCTTAAGCCGGAGTTGAAGAGCTGATCCGGCTTCACAAGTAGGTCAATATGCAATACAATATCTTACTTTTGACGATGGTTATTGCGGGCTATTTACGGAAGACATTGTGGTTTTACCTATAAAAACTGACTTCCAGTTCCCGAGAGGGCCCATTGACGTAAGCAGCTAGTCCAAAAAGCATTGCAATCAGAGAAGCTCCGGTCTGCATATGCACTGTGTGGATAGCAAAGCAACAATGTGACAATGGAATCTTCGAGCGAAAGACCCCGGAATAGCCAGCCTTGTCGGCGCCTCAGCACACTCTTGCTATTCCATAGTGAAATTATAGTCGTGGCGACCAAATCGCTGGTAGGCGTTTGAGCAAGTCACTTTGCTGTTCTAATACGTGGCTTTCGACTTCAGTCGCAAGAGACCTGCTGTCCCAGAGCTGAAATGGGATATTAGACGAAGGGAGGAAGGGGGGGAAATGAAAAAGAAAGCAGAGGCGGAGACGGGATCTTCCGAAGCTGACTAGATTATCGATACATAACCAACTGCATACCCCTGGAAGCATAGCCTCGCATCTTCCACGCTCTCTTTGAGAAGAAGGCGGTGCTTCGGCGCAGCGCGGATTGTGATACATGGATTGACACAAGATGGGCCAATCACAGCATTCTTTCGTCCCATAGAGAATCCTGGAGCTCAGCACAAGGCCAAGTTGGAATACTCCCATCGAGGGCAGACAAAAGCTCATAGCGCAACAAATTTCTCAAATTCAATAGACCTCACATGCTTTATTGTTCATCTCGAAGGTTCGACATGATTGACCCCGTAACATCCCTAGGTCTGGTAAGCAGTCTTCTTCAAGTTGTAGACTTTTCCGTCAGGATCTTGTCAAAGACGGACGAGATCGGCCGGTCTGTTGATGGTTCGGTCGCGGAGAACCATGACATAGAAAAGTGTGCAAAAGACTTAATATTACGCAATCAACAGCTTTCGGAAAACATCGCCAAGAATGATGGAGAGAAAGACGGCTGGGATAAAGACGACGTTGTCCTTGCACGTCTTGGCCACGATTGCAACGGTGTTGCGAGGGAACTTATCGAATGTCTAAGTGATCTCCGCAGTTACCAAGGTCGTTCTACCTTCAAAAGTGTGCGGCAAGCAATCAAAACTGTATACAGCAAGGATAAAGTTGATGGTATCGTGAAGAGGATGAGAGGCTTCCAGGAGCAGATTAACGGTGCACTATTGCAATCTATGAGGTACGCGGAGCTTTTCCTTGTTTATACTGCTTTCAGGAGGCAGCGCTGGATTACCAAAGCTGATCCGATCGACAGCTTGCGCCAAAGGTTGATGGCCGCAGAGCAGACTGCGCGATTTGGTGATCTGGACCATGGAGAGAGAAAAATATTAGACTCAGTCAAGAGCTTGCAGCTACTCTTCACGTCTCAGCTCAACTCCCAGACTGACATTCTGATGAATATCCTTTCCGCACAACACGATCAAACGCGCGATATGATAAGCAGTCTCTCGCTCAGTAGTGGGGGTCTTGATGTACCTCAAGATGACGCTCAAGACAATACTTCGGACTGTGGTAACATATACCAGCTTGCCGAACAAGGCTCTGCAAAGGAAATCCAGCGGTTATTGCGTAGACAGCCGCAAGCAGTCAGATCTTATGACAGTCAAGGTCGAACGCCCCTCCATTTCGCGTCTAAGAGCGGTCATGCTGAACTTGTATCCTATTTCCTTCGAAAGGCCGCGGATGTGAATGGCGAGGACGACAGTTTCGCGACTCCGTTACATTTCGCTGTGCAAAACAACCACATCTCAGTGGTGAGAGTTCTCCTTCAGAAAGGTGCGGACCCAATGGCTGTAGATGCGACTCATCGACAGCCCAGACAATATACATCCAACGAGGAGATCGTATGGGTACTAAATCACGGCGCCGACTTAGATGCTCTCAATTCAGACGGCAACTCCGCATTATTCCATTTCGCAGTGAATGGGAAAACTTCGATCGTGAAGTCCCTACTAGACCAAAATGCAACCCCCGACCTTGCTGGTGGTTGTGGCGGTTTGCCCTTCATGAAGGCTGCCGAATATGGACACTTGGCTGTCGTCAAGCTTCTTTACGAGGCCGGCGCAAAAGTAAATGCGAGATCACGCAATGACCGTCTGGATACTGCTTTGGGGCTGGCAGCAATGAAAGGTCACCTTGATATCGTTGAACACCTCATCCAATGGGGTGCAGACATTGATGCCATGAACGGGTGGCATCACACGCCTCTCAACGAAGCCTGCGCTCATAGCCACGAGGATGTTGCCATCCATCTCATCCAAAAAGGCGCAAATTTAAATACTGCAGACCATCTCGGATCCTTTCCTATGAACAAAGTCGCCGAGACCGGTTGTATCCGCACGGCAAAGGCGCTCCTCGATAGCGGTAAGGTGGATGTCGACTGCGAAGATACGAGTAACGGATGGACGGCGCTTGCCGAAGCATGCGAGAAGGGAAATACAAACCTTGTCCGACTGTTGCTGCAGCACTCAGCATCGCCAGCACATAAGGACCATAAGTCTTGGACCCCATTACATCGAGCAGCTCAACATGGACACGGTGGCATCGTCGACCTTCTACTGGCCCAGGATGATTGCAATCCTTATGCTAGGACGATTGAAGGCAAGACACCGCGTTGGCTTGCACAACAAAATGGCCACAACGACACTGCACGACAATTTGAGGGCTGGTTTCAAAAGAACTCCGCGGTAAATGACCCGTGAGCGAATAGCAAAGAAGCTTGTAAGACTCGGAGCAGGCCAAAGCCACCCCTATAAGACAATCAATATTCACGAAAATGTCCCTACAATAGTGCAAGATCAATGCATGTGTGATACTTCAGTCAAATCTCCTTCCAAGCAATGTCTGCGTACCTACAGGCCATTGAGATCCCCTTCCTCTTAAAGACATTCTTTCAAGAGTATCACAGAAATCTGCATCGTACGAAAACGCAATCTCCGACATGCCCCGCGCTTGATGCAGCGCCTACGCATTGCATTCCCATATACGCCCCCCAAATGCATCAGATTTCAGTAGAAACAAGACATGCTCAAACAAAAGGATACTGGCCCGCTACGCTCCATGACTTTAGGCCGCCCAAAAAAGCAAAGAAAATGAATGAAAGATCGCAGTGGGAATAGATAAAACGACCAAAAATGGACAAAATCGAATCGAACTTTTCGTGACCCGAAGTGTCCGTCTGTCCTCTCTCCAAGATAAAATACTGCTGTACCATCCCCTCCCATGGCAAGATGATTATGTCTCATTGCAGGAAATGCTCATCGTCGTTTGAACGTCATTCCACGACTCACGTTCGTGGCCGCCGCGGGCAGGGCATCGCAGAAAGCGTCGCGCTCTACAACCAAAAAAGCCCCACATGTCAGCTTTTCACATCATAGTGACAAAATCGGATCGGGGGGGAAAAAGGTCGAACTCACCCTGCTCGCTCCCAAACCCGACAAACACATCGTCGTGCATGTCGGCGAACTCCAGCTCATCCAAACACACAAAGCGCCGCCGCAACGCCTCCGCATCCCGGCCACCACCAACCCCGACCGCCGCATCCAAGCCCAACTGCTGCGCGCGCAGTCCCAGCTCCTCCGCATCCGCGGACGACGCATAGGGATCCAGTCCCGCCGTCGCATGGCTGCTGCGGCTCATGCGCCACTTACTCTCCCTCTCCCTCTCCCGGTCCCTCTCCCGGTCGCGGTCCCGCTCCTTCTCGCGGTCGCGAGAATCGCGCTTTGCATCGCCGCCGCGCTCCGCCACTTTCTCCGCCTTCTCGGCCGCCTTCCGCCGCTCCTTCTCCTTCTCCTCGAAGTCCGCGTTCGGCAGGCTAAACTTGGCGTCGACCAGCCGGACGCCGAACTTGCCGTCTCCGCCTCCTCCACCGCCTCCTCCAGCTCCCCCCCACCCGCCGGCACCACTGCTGCTCCCCAGCGCGGGGCTATTCTCGCGAGAGTCGCGGTGCTCGCGGTCCTTGTCGCGGTGCTCGCGATCGCGATCCTTGGGCGCGTGTTTGCCGTCGAGGCGCTCGTAGGCGTCCGTGGGGCGGAGCTGGAAGTTCATGGCGTCGGCGGCGGGGAAGTAGTCGAAGAAGAGCAGGATCTGGCTGGTCGGGGCGCCGCCAAAGTCCGACCCGCTGAGCCCCCGGACGATCTGGATGCGCACTTGGCGGGCCTCGAGGTTGCGCTTGGAGAGGCCCGGCATCATGCTGCCGGTGCGCTTGCGCGAGATGCTGACGCGCTCGGCGAGGCCGTCAAAGCGCACGCGTTGGCCCGTGAGGACTTCTTGGAATTTGTGCAGCGATGGCAGGTCTTGGAAGATGTAGGTGCGTTGCGTTGGCGCGGTGAGAGCGGTTTGGAGGATCGAAGACAGGGCGGCGGGAACGGCGGAAGATGTGGCCCTGGGGTCGGCAGATGAGGTAAGTGAGGTGGCTGGAGCACGAAGGATGGATATGCAGGGAGCAAGCGTGTTGGACTGATAAGGGTTGGAGAAAGCAGAGATTGAGTTTGTTGAGGAAGTTGACGAGGAGAATGGAAAGGGATTGGCGGTATGGATGCGCAGATGTAATTCACCCGGACCTGTGGGAAGGAGCAGCACGTCAGTCCATCATACTTCGAGCGACGGGAGTAGAGGCAACGAAGAAAGATTGGCAGGGGGAGATATCATCAACTTACCAAAATTACACCGATCCGTCAACGCGCCCGCGGCATGCCTCGACACTACCCTCAAACTCTCGCTCCCCACCGTCTTTATACTCTCACCTTCCTCTTCCACTCTTCGATTGATAACGACCAAATCTTTCCATTGCAACTCCCTCAACGGGTCCACTCCAGTGATCATGTCTTGTTGGCCAGCGCACATCGCTGGCTTGACGGACACGTTATCAAGTTTTAGCCTTGCTACAATATCCTCGTGGCTTGTTACGCTCATCCCGTTTAGAATGTAGTACAGCGTGTTCCGCTCATTTGCATCATTGAAGGAGAGTAACAAGGATATTTGCTTGTCGCCTTTTGGTAGTCTCATCAACAATACGGGGGCACCCTTGGAGTTGACATCGCCATCGTTCTGAAACTCAAAATTTATCAGAATGTGCTGGGCTAGTTCATACGTCAGACTTCTTAGCGTTTTCGTCTTCGGAGAAGTGACAACGAGCAGGCGGTAGCCTTTGTGGATCTTGCGGTCGCCAGTGGGTTCATGCTTGACAGCAATCTGTTTGAAGACGCGAGCACGGCAGCGAGGAATGCGATCAGGCGGGAAACCATACGTGCCGGTGGGGTCGGTGAGCTGGAAGTCGCGGAGGGTAACCTCATAGGCGAAGCGCTCCTGGCCGTCGGCAAGCGGCTGCAGCGAGGACTCAAGTTTCGTGGTGTAGTCGTAGATGTTCCAGATCGTCTTGAAGTCTCTTTCATTGAATTCAAGATTAAGGGTATAACCGCGGGGCATAGATATATAGAGCCCGTTGTGGCGCGTTTTCCATTGCACGTCGTACCAGGACGGGGCGAGTTTCCGATCGGGTTGAACGCAGACATTTGCGAGCTCGGTTTGAGTACAAATCAGCATTTTGATTTGATAATCAGTGCGGTCTCGGATGAGCGATATTACGCAGGCAAATGGGATTCGATCTCTATCTTGGTCGTCCGTTGAGATCGAAGCGTCAACAAACATGCGTCCGTAGTAAAAGTCGGTGGCGGTGTCTGCCAAAGGAATAAGCGAAGAAAGGTTGTACATCTCTTTTTGCTGGACGTCTTCAGCAAGAATTGACTTCGACCTCGTTCCTGATAGACTGGCCTTCACATCAACGGAGAAGGCAGGGTATGCCACCCAGATGGTCGTGTCTTGGCCCTGGATGAGAGATGCAGAGGGTGGCATGACGTTGTTGCGAGACATGGACATCATTAGCGCCTTGAGGTTGGAAAGCACGTGTTCTACTACGTCGTATGCGCGCTCAGGCTCTGATGCTCGCGTCGAGCCACGGGAGCTCGTCGTGACCGCAGACCGTGGTTCTTCCTCACCGACCCAATCAGGGTGCGAATGTACCACTTCTGTCACGATCCACCAACATTTCGCCAAATCCACATGAGGCTGCGCCAGCTGTTCTCGCCACTGCGGGTCAGAGGGATCCAGATGTCGCGGTCGTCCTCGGATCAACTCCTCAAGCCCGGCCTTGCCTTTCAGGAACCACCAGATGCTCGCTCGAAGCCATTCCATCAAAGACGCCTTTGTCGGCCTGTCCTTTTCCGCAGTCAAGCGGAAGATACCCTTCATATGCACCACCCTCAGGGCAAACTCCTCAAGCGCAACATCGCCTTGAGATCCTGTCAGGCCAGGAGAAGGTTGGGGTGGCGGAACCTGCTTGCGATTTGGAGATTGGTCCACTGAGGGCCCTCTTGGCCGAGTGTAGGCAGGATCAACTTGTACAACAGGTCTACGATTGGACAGTTGGTCGGGTATTGGTTTGCGGGTCGGCGACTCCTCTGGCATTGGCCTTCGACTGCTGATAGAACGTTCACTAGCGTCAGACGACCTTTGATCTACTGGTGGCTGATAGGCCTGAATGGGCCTTCGACTGGATGACGGATCAAATGGCGGCATTTGCCCCCGTGTTGGCGACTGTTGTCGCCAATTGGCTGATTGTTGAACTGGTGGGTACGCCATTCGGCTTGGAGATGACGCTTGGCGGCGATGTTTTGGTGAATGATCGGTCTCTTCATACGGAGAGTCTAGCGCATTGGAAGAGGGTCCAGGTTTTTGGCGTCGAGGAGTTGTGTCTCCGTATGCCAGCTGAGGTAAATAGCCTGGGTCAGATGGCGGCTGGGTGGGCATGGCACGGGGAGTAATTTCTTCTTGAGTTATTTGTGGAATCTGCGAAGGGTCGAGTTCGATCGGTGCTGGTTTTGGTCGCGGCGCATTTTCCTCTCGATAAAATGGCTCCTGAGAAGGTGCATCTTGAGGGCTAAAGGGCTGATAATATGGCTCTTGTGACGGAGGTTCCCTTTGGCGTGTTTGCTTATATGGTGGTTCTTGGTAGATTGGTTCTTGCTGCATAGGTATTCGTGGATGAGAAGTCTCTGGTTCTCGGATTCGACCATTTTGTTTACTTTGTTGCATTGCTTGCTGTTGCATTGCTTCTTGATATTGACGCTCCTGGGATTGTGATCGCTGCCCATCCCACTGGCCCATCACCTGTCTGGTAAAATCGTCCGTGGACGAATTTTGTTGGAGAAGCGAAAGTTGAGGCGCGTCATGTTTAAATGAATGCGGTGGCGGCGGCGGTACATTTAAGATAGGGGGTTGCCCTGGAATCTGCCCGGGCTGCGGACTCGGTGCCATCCTCCTTGAACCCGTAGTATCGGTAGACCTGGTGGATTGAGGTGAATCGTCTTCGTATCTGGGTGATGGTCTGAAAGGGGGTTGACGAGCCCCTTGTGGCTTCGCATACGGAGAAGGGACGGGCATCGCGGGTGAGTTTGAAAGCGACTGTCCCGTGGGTGGAGGTATGAGCTCCTGACTGGCTCCAGAATGCGAGCTGGATAGGGAGGGTCGTGGAGCTACCGACTCTTCAGACCGCCTTTCGGAAGCGCCAGAGGGGGTTGGCGACGAATACTCAACTACGGGCATTGGCATTTCACCCCGAGCAGCATCATGCAGAGTTTGGCCTTCTTCTGCACGCATATGATGCTGAATTTCAGCAGACGGTGATGCAAGGTCTGACGGTCGAGTGTGCAGAAAGCTACTGAGTTCTTGGTGTGGTTGTATAGGTGAGGATAGATCTGATGGCGGATCATTCTTAGGCAAGCGATCTCTTGGTGGCGTTTCAGGGCTAAATGGCTTTTTTTGCGACGACGATTCCGTTAGAGCACTGTGAGGGGAGTAGTCCGAAGGGGTATCACGCGTAGCAAAGCGGTTCAGAGGTGGTGTCTCTGCGCTGATTGGAGTTTCTTGCAACGATCCATGAGTCGCAGCACTGTGAGGCGCATCGTCATCATCAAGCAACAAGCTGACGTCTGTGGATAGACCCGTCGGCGTGCGCTGCAGAGGGCTTGGGCGGAAGCCAGGATCTATGGGTTCAGGAGCTTGGGTTGGAGCTGCAAGAGGCTTGAGAGCTTGCTGTGCTCTGAATTTGCTTTCCAATGGAGGGGACGTCGTGCCACCACCAATGGTTTGTGACCGTCTCAGGGTTGCACCTTCAGACCAGTCTTTGCTCTTGCGCTTTGACTTGACCTCTGCTGCTCTTGTGAGACCGCGTGAGAGCCCCGGCGTACTCATGTCCAAGGCGCTATCATCCTGCGAGGCCTGACTGCTTTGTGGAGAGACCGCATTCTCTTTTGCTTTGCTCTTCTCCCACATCCGCCTCTTTGAAATCTCAATCGAGGGTGTCTCTGTCTCATCACCGCCTTCTCCGATGACCTCTGGTGCTGTCCTGACAAATGCCACCACTAGCCCTTCCTTCCTCCGTCCCTTCCCCTTCAAGCCTCCCGGTATGTTCGAAGTCTTGACGACGTCGTGTCCTCCCAGCTCGGTGGCATCCGGCCATCGCTGGGCCACGGCAACGTCGATTTGTGGATAGAGCTTCGAAGCCTGGGCCTTGCTCGTGGAAGGCTTCAGGAAGTCGTTGACATCCTCGTTCAAGGCAAAATTGGTACTGGAGCTCTTGGGCGAGGGCTCTTCATTCGAGGCATGTCTTCCCTTCCAGCGCTTGGTCAGGAACCTCGAGACACCGCGCTTACCCTCGCCGAGGCTGGGATTCTCTTCGGCCATGGCGGAGAGCAACGACTCTAACCAAAGGAAAAAGGAGCGCGGGCAGCGGGCGAATGAGCGACATGTAGCTTTTTGAGCAAGAGGGTCTCAAAAAGCAAAGAGGATTGATGCACGGTTACGAGGGTCGTACTTTGTGGTGAAGTTCAGTAGACTAAGCGGTTGCCGCTCGTGTGCTTCTTGCCCGGGTCCAGGCTGAAACAATGCAGGGCCTGCCAATGATATGCGGCACTGCCGGCCCCGGGACAATTAATCTGGAGAACGACGTGGTGATTACGGAGTACGGGGCTTGTTGCTCGATTGCCAGCCGCGGGCTGTATCTTTTTGGAGCGTTGAGGCTCATCTAATAATCGTCCCCAGTGCCACCAACGGTCGTGCGATTGAGGCTTTGCCGCGCGACCAGTCCCGCTAACTACCTAACGTCTCCAGTGTCTCAGCCGCACAAATGATTAGAATAGGCTAAGACGGACGGGTGCAAGCCGAACAGGCCTTCCACGGCTACGCTGACTTGACCGTTGAATTTCAAGTCGTTTTTATCGGCGCTTGTCCGTCTGGTTTATTGAAATATCTCAGCTGTGCAGGCGCCACCGCAGATATTAGGCTATGAATAGCTACCTAATGTTCACTCTTCCTACATCTGTGGCACGTACTACCTAGGTAGCCATCCATGATACACTTACTGACGCAGGTTTCCTCGATGCGTGGTTTGGACGAACAACACCATCTCGCATCAATTCAGGCGTACTGTGCTGAGTCTTCCGTACGCCTGCCGTACTGCGGGCGAGGACTACGCATAGGCAAACATCGTTACGGTGGCATTCATCATCAAATTCAATTCAGCCAAACATTCACCGTCAACGGTCATCATTCGTACAGGATTTGGGGAAGCAGCAGAGAGTGCAGTTGATTGGTCTACTTGCCGCTCGCTACCAGCAAGGAATTTTATTGAGATCCGGCCGTTAGATACATCGGCTTCCTTCGCCATCCAAACCCCGTTGTCTGCTGTCCTACTTCAGTCGAGTGCTTAATTTTCGCCAGCCTTGACAATAGTGGGAGGGCCATCCTTGTACTTGATGGCACCAGACTGACTACCACAGGCTTCAATTGCTTTGACCGTCTTGTATGACTCAGTATCCCCGTCAGGAACTTGCCCGAAGACGACGTGCTTCCCATCAAGCCAACTAGTGACGACGGTGGTGACGAAGAATTGCGAGCCGTTGCTATTGAATGGACTGTCAGCGACGTTTCTTCAGTGGAGATTTCTGGCAGATGCGACTTACGTGTTAGGCCCAGCATTAGCCATAGAGAGAAGGAAGGGCTTGTTGTGGGTGAGCTTGAAGTTTTCGTCGGCAAACTTCTCACCATAGATGGACTTGCCGCCCGTGCCCTGTGAAACATGTCAGCAGAACCAAGGCTAGAAACTGGCGTTACAACCACAGTCAATGAATTACGTACGTTGCCGCGAGTGAAGTCACCGCCCTGAAGCATAAACTGTGGGATCACACGGTGAAATTTGGAGCTCTCGTAGCCAAAGCCCTTCTCGCCGGTGCAGAGCGCGCGGAAGTTTTCGACAGTCTTGGGAACGACATCATCGAAGAGCTCGAAATTGATACGGCCGCTCTGGGCTGAATTGATGATGGGTCAGTGTTCAGTAGATAGCTTTGATGATGAACTCGCAGCTGAAACTCGCTCGGCTGGAAGGCAGCAAACTCTGAAGGTGGGGGCCGAAGGGGGAGCTACTGACCCTTGGGAGTATTGCCGAGCTGAGTGACATTGCCCTTGCCGTCGACCGAGACCTCAGGGCCGGTCCAGGTGCAGTCGAAGAAGACCTTCTTGACCATGATTGCAGATGATTGAGAGAAGCTTCTGGTGAAAGAATGGGGGGAGGAACGGAGGATGGTGGGGTAACTTCTTAAAATGCCTGGGCGGGCTGAGCTGATGAGGGGCATTTCTGCCTCCGAAACCGGCTTAGCTTCTCACGTCACTCAAATGATCGAATCACTCCCAGTTCCTGCAAAGGGGCAAATGGCCAGCCAGCTGTGACAATCGCCTGCAGCTCAGTCCCTCACCACTGCGCCGCAATTGTGCCTGGCGACGTTCCCTGCTGCAGCCCGAGAATGTCCGGCTCTTAGTGGCAGCGACAACAGCCAGTCGGCTTGGGGAGGCAGGAACGCAGGGCGAGGCGAGGGAGTCGCAGAACAGCACTTACTTGGATTGATGCAGAGCAGAGAACAAGAACCGCGTCGCTGGAAATGTGGTAGAATACAGTAGGTGTCGCTCGAAATGCAATGAGTAATACAAGGGTCGAATCAAGACGATATGGAGGGAAATGGCAGAGCAAAAGTCTTCCCATCATCTCCATTCGGTCCAGTTCATCCCTGAAATTGTAGATCACGTGAAGGCCACTTTGACACCCGCCCAGTCTGAGATGGTCAATACCTCAACCTAAGAATTTCGCTTAACTCTGCTATTGCGCCTTCGAGCGCTGCTGTTTGCGTCTCCACCATTTCAAGTCTGGCCGCGTCGACCAATTCGTCAAAATGGATTTCAACAGTATTCGGGATCAAGTGAGCAATCTCACGCTCTACGACATCAAAGCCGGGGTACGCAAGGTTCAAAATGGTATGCCCAGATTTTGCATGTCTCCAATTCAGCAGAAGACACTGATCGAATATCAAAGCCGTAATGAACTATACGGAAATGGAAGCGAAGGTGCCTCTGCATGTCCCAATCCAACGACGCTCATCCGCTTACTTCCACACCAGGTTCGAGAAGCAACGAACAATGAACCATGGGGATGCTCCACGAGCATGATGCAAGAGATTGCCAATGGCACATACAATTAGTAGGCAATCAGGAGAGACCCTCATGTCAATGATTGTCCTGACATTTACATCTCCAGCCAACTCCTCAATGAAATTATGCCTATGATTTATAAACGCTTCACCGAGAAGGCCGCAGAAGAATGGCGGCAAATCTACAAGGTATACCCTAGCCAAGACCTCTATTCGCTCATGGCAGATGCTAAAGTCAAGCTTTAGGCTCTGCAGCTACTCGAATTTCTAATCAAGAACGGCTCCGAACGTGTCATTGACGATGCTCGATCACACCTCTCTCTTCTCAAGATGCTTCGCCAGTTTCATTACATCGATCAAAATGGCAAAGACCAAGGGGTCAATGTTCGCAATCGCTCCAAGGAACTGGCAGAACTTCTTAGCGATGTCGACCGTATTCGTGCCGAGCGCAAAAAAGCAAGAGCTACGCGTAATAAATACGGCGGCGTAGAAGGTGGTGCAGGTATTGGCGGCAGCATGTCAGGTGGGAGTCGATATGGTGGTTTTGGAAGTGAGGAAGGTTCGTTCGGCGGCTACAGCGGAGGTGTCTACGGCGATGGTGGAGGATTTGGAGGCAATACAGGCGGATTCTCAGACTCGCAAAACAGACGCGATCGCTTCGAAGAATACGACGAATACGATGAAGGCGCCGTCGCCGCCCCAGGTCGACGCCAGTCTGACCGCGATCCGCCTCGAGCAGGTGTCAAGCGCGAAACACCCACCGCTAAAAAGGCTGAGCCGCCCAAACCCAAAGCACCCGAGGTCGACCTCTTCTCCTTTGACGACAATGACCAATCCAGCTCTATACCAGCCCCAGCCGCACCACCTGCTTCGACCACTTCAAACGGTAAAGCCCCTGCCGCAGCCGATGACGACGACGAATTCGACGACTTCCAATCCGCTGGCCCCCAACCTTCTGCTCCCTCCGCTGCTCCCTCTGCTGCATTCGGCACAATACCTCCCCCGACAGCTACTACAAGCACGACCACCACTTTTGCCGCTCCGCAACCCACTCGGGCTGCTGCCCAAGCCCCACAAATGTCCGACCTCTTCTCCACCACGTCTCCCGCTCCCAGCAACAGCGGCGTCGCCACCCCTTCTACTCAGCCCTTAACTTCTCCACCCGCCTCCGGCTTCGGCGCCCCACCCAAAACCACCGGCTACCAGCCCTCGGGCCCCAACTACTTCACTCCCGTCTCATCAACACCAATGCAGCAGCAGCAGCAGTTGCAACAACCGGGTGGCTCTGGGATCACCAGCCCGCCGCCACCGCAACAGCAGCAGCAGCAGCAGAAGGCCAAGGCTGCGGGCGGCGCAGATCCGTTCAGCAGCTTGTTGGCGGGGACGGGCACGAAGAAGCCCGCGACGCCGCAGCAGAAGGGCGGGAGTCTGGCCGACATGGCGAAGCAGAAGGCGCAGGCCGGCATCTGGAACGCGACGAGTCCGCCGGCGCAGGTTAACGTAGGGATGGGAGGCCTGGGCGGGGTCGGAGGGGCCTCGGCGACGCAGGTGCAGGCGCAAGGACAGAGAATGGGGGGAGGAGGTAGCGCGAGTGATGATTTGTTGGGTTAACGTTTGTCAAAAGCGTGGGATGGGATGGATGGGTAGAGAATGGGACGGATGGGTAGAGAATGGGACGGATGGGCATGAGTGGGGGGGCTTTACAGGCCGCGAGCAGAGGGCAGGACGAAGATGATGCGAGGATTGGTATGAGCGTGACAGGCGCGGCGGCTGGCTCGGTTTGATAATAGGGCTGAGAGATTTGAAAAATGTGTTGACTGCGGTATGGTGCTACGGAATTGACGGAGCTCGAGGCATCCGGTGGCGACTGGAGCAGTCTTCTTCTCACACCTACATTGCGGAGATGAAATGGCATAATGGTTCTTGTACAACCTGTTGTCACTCTCGTTTGGATGTCCTTTACTTTTTGCATTTCTCGAACGCACTGTGAATGTGACGGCGCAGCGTCGCCACGAGTCCGCCACGTCGACCTGCCTCAGTCCTTGTCAAATTTTCTGGTTTCCAGCCGCAATGTCGCTTAGCCGGTTAAAATCGAATCGGAATGCGTGGAAACATCGCCTACAGGCACAAGGGGCAAATGGTTCCCGGGAGGTCGGCGACGATAATGTTTTACCCACGCTGGAAGTCGTTTGCATTCGAAAGTTCGTTGGGCCGGCTAGGATACATGTCTCAAGAAGTCGCTTGGGCTTCATTTCAAAGACCGTTGGGATATGAGGTCTCTGCTTGACTTGCTCCCGGTCGATGTCAAGAAGAAGCGCGACAGAACAGGAAATGTATGCCGTGCCCGGGCTGTAAGTCCGTTGATAGGGCGGCTTTAGTGCAATCTAGTTGACTAGGGAGATCCCTTGACGTATCTTCGAAGCTCACTCCCAAAAGGCCGGTTGCCATCCAAGTCATTCAAGTTAGGCCGAAGTCGTCCCGCTGCATTGAATGAAGACCGTATCCAGATTACGCGGACCCAAGTTAATCAGGCGATATCAAATACAATAGAGTTTGGGTATCGCTGGTATTATCTATGCGTGCTTCATGACCCTCTCAGCGCCATCAGGCCAAGTATCACAGCCTCCAGCTCTTCGGCCTCATCGCTGTTTCTCTCGGCTTTAGTCTCTTGGCAAATGACACCATTTGTTTGCTTTGACTGTTTCTTGGCCGCGGTCTGCGCGGATTTGGGGTCTTGAATTTTGTAGAGCTTTCTTACTTTTGCGACATCGCATGTTTCAGAAATGGTCGCATCCGAGAAAGCAACCAGAGCCCCCTCAATTTTTGCCAGCATATGCTGTCGCACGGACTGCTCGCTCGTATTCGCATTCTCCGGCATGCCGACCTTAATTGTAATGACATGTTTCGTACCGTCACTCAAGCCAAAGCGGCGGAACGCTTCTGCAATCTGGACGATCAATTAGACTATAGTTCTCGAACACGATTGAGACGCTGCACATCAGCACAGACACACATTGTTGTTCGGGCTGAGAGAAAACACAATCCCGGCGTGCACATTTCGGGTCTTGAGACGACTTGCGTCAAGGTCGTTGATGGCGCGGAAACAAGCAGCCAGAAGGTGTCGTGTCGAAAGAATGACACTAGCATCGATGAAGGCATACTCAAAGTCCGGATTGCCAGTTAGAAGCTGGTCTCGAAGAAACGAGACGTTTTTGACGTCACGAAACACGCCAATGTACAGTGGATGTGCTGGGAGATGCGAGAGCGTAACCGCCTGCACCGAGGCCATGGTGCGTCAGAGGCAGGATGGAGCAAGGATCCTGCCAAAATACCTTATCCGCTTGATGACCTTCACGTGGAAACGAAGTCTAGAAGGGAGCGAGAAGCCCGAGCGGATGGATTGGGCAGGAATTTTGATATCACGTGATAGCACTTGCTGCTAGAGCAGAAACCGTTGCAGCCACTCCCATTTAAGAGGCTGACGATCCTGCCTTAATTTCTGGTTTCCCCCAGATGCGATCATCCGGCTTTGTTTACCACGCGGGAACTACCCGTAAGGAGGGACGAAAGAGGAGCGAGGGGAGGATCGGCGGCCTCTGGCATCCCAACTTCGGCTTCTTCCACGGAGGCTGCCGCGAACCGCCATGCCCGCCAAAAGAAACCTGGGTCGAGCGACCGATCCCCCAGATATCAAAGTCCAAAGGACTGACGCTTCTGAACCAGGCGCCGATTTCTCTGCGCCCGTTAAAGAAAGATTGCTGAAGTCGCAGAGGACCGGTCAAGCCTGCGACCGCTGCAAGGTGAGTGACGCCGTATTTACCTTTTTTACCTTCTGCGTCCGGCAACGATCCAAAGCTGCAAACTGCCCCGGACGGTCCGCATGCAACCTGTCTGCAGCGAATTTCTGGAAGAAGTCGAGGAGCATGCAGTCACCAGTCACATGTTGCGTGCGATGTCGCTCAGCTCCTGCGCCCGCAATCTCTGAAACCATGGCCAAAGCTAATAAAGACGCGTGCAGGTCCGCAAAATCCGCTGCGATGGACGACCTGGAGGTTGCTCGCCATGTGTTCAGAACAACACCGAGTGCAAGACGACGGATCGAATCACTGGACGTGCTACCTCAAGAGGCTATACGGAGGGCCTCGAGCACGAGGTACACGTCCTGAGACAGACGGTGCAAGAACTCGAGCAACAGCTTCGCGATGCAGGCATCGAAGCAAAAAATAACTCTCTCAACAGCTATGGGTCAGCCAGTGCATCATCGTCCGGGCTGAGTTGGACTCCCACGCCGAGTGCAGAACAATCCTCATGGGAGGTCGGGCAAGCCACCTCCAATGCACAACCATATAATGGCAGCGTCGATGAATCCACCGACTCAAGAGCAAGCGAATCCAATACCTTTCGAGCATCTCTCCCCACCTTTCGGGCTGGGCTCGTGGGCGACAACTACCTTGGCGTGTCCTCTTCGAACTCATTACTGAGCTCTATGCATGGGACATCGCTCTCGGTTTTTGGAATGGAGATCAATCTGAACGACTTTATTCCTCCTGACGCTGACGATAATACTTCCGCTTTGTCTTACTCCGAGTTCTTTGCCTGTACAGGCAAAGCAAGACCAGAATACGCCCATGTACCGTTGCCGCCGTATGCCGAATGTCGGCAATACGCTATTTGGTACTTGAAGTCGATCAATCCCTTTACGCCCATTCTACACAAACCTGACTTCATACGACTGGTAGGTCTTGGTTGTGGGCTGAAAGAGGTTTAGTCACTCATATAAAACAGATTGACAGAATCTACAATGAAGGCCATGAACCCACGGTTGCGGAAGATGTGATGGTGCACATGATGCTTGCATCCTTGAAATTCCAATTTGCCAGCCGAAACTCCGACCACGTTGCACTCGAGGAGTCCAATGCCCATTATCGACATTCCCTTAGCCAGTTCCTTGAACTTGGGCAAGGTCATTTGATAGAAGATTTACAAGCTATAGCGACCATTGTCGTCCATATGCGAAACTTTCCCAAACCGGGCGCAGCATGGGTCGTGACCACCCTTGCGCTATGCGTTGCTCAGGAAATGGGTCTGCACCGGTCTTCGAAAGCTTGGTCTCAGACGTCTTCAAAACCCAACGTACTTCAGGTCGAGATGAAGAAGCGTATCTTCTGGACCATCTTGGCAATCCAAGTCAACCTAGGAGGAAAGCTCGGACGGCCCATGCAATTGCGTCTGGAGGATATTGACGTGGAACTTCCAGAACCCATGAACGACAACCTTCCTGATGAGCCACCAAAGTGCTCTTTCAATCTCGGCATACAGGCCTTCAGAACTACACATGTTTATCTGCAGATGTACAGCACCCTTTATGCAATCAAGGCACCAACACGTTCTTATGAACCTTCCGTTCGTAAACTCGAACGGGAGCTGAGATATGCATTCGAACAGATTCCGCCAGAGCTTCGAGATCCCGCCCGAGCAGTCAATGAAGACATGCTCTTCGCACACTACATCAGGCTATGGGAGAATGACATTGATCTCTCCATGCACCATCCAGCTTTGTGCAGGTCGTCGAATAAGGAATTCATGAGCAGCAACCTCGATCATTGTCTCCGAGCGGCCTCAGGATTACTTCATCACGCATATGAACTCCATAAGATTCGTTCACTGGACACAACCTGGATTTCTGTTACAACGTTCATTGCTGCTATCTTCACAACCCTTTTTGCCTGGGCAGAGCGACTCGCTCGCATGAATAGCGATGATCTTGGCAAATTGAGAGAGGACATGGCGCGGTGGCTTGAGATCATTGGTGACTCAGGCGTGTTCATGGGTAACTCTATCGCTTACTCTCCGCGCAAATCGAAGCTAAACTATTGTCAGGCTCGGGAAAACAATTACAGGAGGCTCTACGTTCTATTATCAATGCAACGCTGGCATCTTTCGAGCACTCAGTCGCAACCCGCGCTGCATCTGCAGCCAGCCTGCAACTTAACACAGATCCATCTCAAGATATCAAGCAGGCCCCAGAAGACTACAACGATTCACAAAGCTATAGCACCTCTTACGATAATCTACAAATCCGAAACAGCGTTCCGCAAACCTCCGAAGCTAATGTCTATCAATCCTCTCTCCCAGCTGACCCATCGTCCCTCGAACGACAGCATAATCCTTACTCAGCCGTAAACGCAACACATTACGCCTACCCAGAACCAACATCCACAACAATCGCCTCATATCCACCAAACCCATCATCTACCTTCGATACCACACCTTACCCCACCTCTGCCCTTCCATCCGAATCTGATCTTGCACACGCAACTCGTGTTGCCAATGCCGCAGCAAGCGCTACTGCCGCTCATTCCCACAGTACTACGCCCCATCTTCATCAGCATACCCAACCATCAACAGACCTTGAACCCGGCTTTCAAGTCTTTCAGCAAGATTCCTTCGACAATCAACGACATGCCTCCCATGGGCAGATGCCTTACCTCAGCTTGAATCTACCGATTGCCGGAGGAGCTCCGGCAGCTTGGCGCCAGTTTACAGAAGGCGTCGTCGGTCAGTACGATCCTCCGCCACCAGCCTCACATGCGCCAACCCCTACCAACTACCATCAAATGAGCGCAGCGGCTCTCATGGAGCTCCAGGGTGGTGGTAGTGCTGCTGCTGGTGGCAGAGGGCACGGTGGTGACATGACCAATGCCCACACGAGCGCTAGCACAGGACAAGTTGTCAGTCCCGTCGGCCAGGAAACAAGCATGGGAGGACCACAACAGCCGATTTGGCCTCTCATGACGTATCAAATGGGACATGGTGGAGGACAGTAATCTAGGATTATTGCAAGAAGTCTAGATATTGTGGGAGCAATTCCGTGTATATTCATTAATTTTTGTTTCTGCTTTATCACGCTTTATTTTGGTACGTGGGGTAGGAAAATAAAATCTGGTGGTGCTTTTTTTTTGCGTTTTCTTAGACATCGACAGCGTTCTAGCGCTAGCGTTGGGTGGCTTCCTCACGGCGAGGATTTATGTCTAGCATCCGAATATATTGAAAGCGGGAGATACAATATTGGACCACATGTACAGGCTATGGATTAGAGAAGAAAGTACAGGAAACTCCTGTTGGTGTCTGGCAATATCCGGCGAAATATTCCAGGGACATTTATGTGAGTCCCGGAAGGACATGCTTCATTTTGCATAGCATTCTCCGCCACCCCGCGTTCAAGGGCCCCTCGACTTCTGACGACAATTGCATCCTGATTTAGCCGCAGCATGATGATGTCGTCGTTCAATAGACAAATGGGGCTCCCATTGACGATTTACTGTGCTGCTTATGCGAGGTTCATCTTCCTGTCGACCTGCGACAGAAAACACAACTCGACGAGAACACTCCATGTTAGACGTAGAGATTAGAGATGTAGGTACAATGAAAGATACCTTTTGTCTGTCACAGGCTCCGTTATTCTTCATCTTCCCTGTGCATGATCTGCATTCTTTTGAAGTTTCTTCCGTCGCCGTCAAGTCACTGATGGACCCCTCAGCGAATTCGTGCTATAAACCCCCGAAGCGAGGATTATGGCAACACTACCCAAAGCTATTTAGAACAATTCTCATATTCTCTTTCCTTTCGTCACCTGTTACCCCATTTCTTATCTCTCGACAATGCACTTCAATAGGCTCGCATTCGTGAGCCTTCTGCTCCCAGCCCTACCCAGCATGACCAGCCCAGTCTCCATCAACGTCGACGTCACCCGCTCCACGGGCGCCTACATCCCCACCTACCGCTTCTTCGGCTGCGACGAGCCCAACTACGCCTACTACCCGGACGGCGCGGCCCTCCTCGCCGAACTGGGCCAGCTCGGCCAGCACCAGACCTACTTCCGCACGCACAACCTGCTCACCACGGGACCGGGCTACCCGGCGCTGAAATTCGGCAGCACCAACGCCTACACCGAGGCCGCCGACGGCAGCCCGATCTACAACTGGACCATCGTCGACCGCATCTTCGACGCGTACCTGGCGCGCGGCGTGAAGCCGTACGTGCAGGTCGGCTTCATGCCGCGCGCGCTGTCGTCGCATCCGGACCCGTACTTCTTCGACTTCACGCCGTCGTCGCCGTACGACGTCATCTACACGGGCTGGTCGTACCCGCCGACGTCGTATGCGAAGTGGGGGGAGCTGGTCTACCAGTGGGCGGCGCACAGCGTGGCGCGGTACGGGGCGGCCGAGGTCGAGTCGTGGTACTGGGAGGTCTGGAACGAGCCGAACATTCAGTATTGGAATGGGACCGCCGAGGAGTTTTATATGCTCCATGACTATGCTGTCGCTGGGGTGCGGCGGGCGCTGCCGTCGGCAAGGGTTGGAGGAGCAGAGGTTGCGGGGGGTGCGGCAGGGAGCTATTTGGGTGATTTCTTGGACCATGTACTGAAAGGAACGAATTATGCGACGAATGAGACCGGGACGCCGCTGGATTTTGTGTCGTTCCATGCGAAGGGTGCGCCGACGTATGTGAATGATAGCGCGGCGGAAGGAGGCGGGTTCATCCGGATGGGCATCGCGGCGCAGTTGCAGAATATCGATTCGGCGTTTGGTGTCATTTCGTCTTATCCGGACGTGACGCAGAAGCCGATTGTGATTGGAGAGGATGATCCGGATGGGTGTGCGGCGTGTATTACACCGCAATATGGATACCGCAACGGTATTCTTTATCCGAGCTATACTGCTGCGGCATTCGTACGTGCAATGGATCTTTCATTAAAATATGGAGTGAATCTCCAGGGGACGCTGACATGGGCGTTTGAGTATGATGATCATGCGTATTTTGATGGGTTCAGGGTTCTGAGCACGAATCAGGTGGATAAACCGATTTTAAACGTGCATCGGATGTTGGGAAAAATGAGAGGAGACAGGGTGCAGGCCATCAGCTCGGGACAAATACCGCTGGAGAACATCGTTGAGAACGGGGTCAATGGGTCGACCACAGATACCGGGACACTGGCCAGTTTCGATCATACCACTAATACACTTTTCGTATTTGTATGGCACTATCACGATGATAACCTCCCGAAACCTGACTCTCAGGTGACTGTGAAAATTAATGGGCTGCCGGCTGGAGAAAACGGGGACTGCGGAGCAAACTTGACACATTACCGAATCGACCAGGAACACAGTAATAGCTATCAGAAGTGGTTGAAATTAGGGAGTCCACAAGAGCCGACTGAAGGACAGTACGCGGAGTTAAAAGAGGCCGGAATGCTACAGACGTTAGAAGGCCCGAGGGAGGTGAAAGTAGGAAATGGAGAGGCGGAGGTGGATTTTGCTTTACCTATCCATGGGACAAGTTTGCTCGTGCTGCAGGTGTAGTATTTTCAGAAGGCTCCCCCGAAAAATTTCACAAAAATAAAAGCAGCTTCAAAATACAAACGTTGACATGAAAGCCTTTCTTACGTCGCGCGCCTCTGACGATTATGGTGTACTTGGGCTATCCGTAATTCGATCTGGCTAAATACTGCAACATCTCTAGCACAAGAGCTGCACACTACGTTTCTAAAGGCGAGGTACCCAGGCCGCCGTCGTTGTCGTGGGCATTCAGTGGTACGACTCAAAGGATTGGTGTGAAAAGGGATGTGAGGAGATATTATTGCGAAAAGTTATTGCAGAACAGCATTGAAACTAGACTTAGTCCCACACCTCACTGGAGGTCCGCGTCGATTTCTGTCTTTGTTCTTATTTGACTCATCTTCGTATATTTTCTGGGTGGTTTATTCTAATCGATGACCATGTCCGACATAGACCATAGCTTTGGCGGAAACCGGTCAATAGCAAGAGGATCTCTGTCCACTCAGTATCATAAATGTCCCAAGTAAATTCCGAAAGCAGTCTGCTTGGCACATCTACAGATGCAGATTTGGCCGCAGCGCATTATGTTGCTCTTTTTGTTCCCTTTTCAAATCCGTTGATTTCTAAGCGTCCTCCTATTCCGTCGTACGTGGTAGGGTACCTTGAACCCCGCGGGAGGTGGTTCATGCCTGACGGCGAGGAATCGTCTCCTCACTTGAATCGGGCTGCCACTGCTGTGATCTACCTCTTTCTCTGTCTTTAGCTCTGTGATAAGCCATTCTGGTCGTACCTCATTACTTCGCAGACCGGTCTTTGTGGCTGCTGGTCGCTCCCCATAGTCGATGCCTAAGGTGTCAACCTTAATTGGAAGTTTCAGACTAAGTCACGTGCATCGCGCCCTGGAGCAGAACCTCATCCGACTCCACCGACTGCCGGCCAGACGGCGCTTGCCAACCACCGACAGCAACGTCGTTGAGCATTCAAGACGGCCAAGCGCATCATGGCCGAACCCCAAATTGACCCTCGCTTGGCAGGCGAGCCAGTCTCTGCTGCCACAAGGTAGGCATATACCCTTCCACCCGCCCGACCGCCGGCCTGACGCCTTCTCCAGCTACCAAACTCCTTCCTCTCACCCTTACTACTCGACCTACCCTAGCG
Source organism: Astrothelium subdiscretum (assembly GCA_021030935.1). Lineage (NCBI taxonomy): Eukaryota > Fungi > Ascomycota > Dothideomycetes > Trypetheliales > Trypetheliaceae > Astrothelium > Astrothelium subdiscretum. Next base: position 81,283 of record JAGFMW010000058.1, on the reverse strand, counting down.
ACGGCAGTACCGTCCAGGATCATCCCACCGGTGGCACGGCTGCCAGTGGAGAGAGTGCGATTGGACATGGCAATCAAGCCGCCTACACCAACTCCCCAGGGAGTCACAGCGATGCCAACAGGTGAGTTGGAACGCGCGGTCCCTGCTATTATCCACCCACGAGTCCGCATACAAAAGCCTTGGACTACTAGAATTGAGCGTCACATGTCGTCTAGAGATACATGAGAACGCAAAAAAACACGCTGTCAAAGCTAGACGAGCTGCTCGCTGGATATTTGATCTCAGAGCTGACATCTACCAGTCCGACCGGAGAGAATTCCGCGGATTCCAAGCGTCCTCGCGCATGCGATTCCTGCCGCAGTCTCAAGGTGAGGTGCGACCAAGATGCCCCAGGAGAACCGTGCAAACGTTGCAAGAAGGCTGGACGTCAGTGCATCGTATCGGAGGCGACCCGCAAGAGAACGCGGAAAGCAGACTCGCGTGTAGCAGAACTGGAAAAGAAGATTGATGCGCTCACCGCAAGTCTTCAAGCTCAGGGACAAGGACAAGACCCCCGACGTGCCGATCAAACGGTGCCTGGAGAAGTTCCTGGAGGGTTCGCTGAGCCGGATAAGCTTTATCGATCCTCTACAGACAACCTAAGGGGTCAGAAGCGCAGGCGCACCGAAGAGGGCTTCCACGGAGAATCTGCAAGGAACGAGCCGTTGACTCCAGGGCCTTTCGTACAGCCGCCACACCCCCTTCAGCAAGCCATAGACCCGGCCTTCTCGACCAGAACGACTGTGGGTGAAAACGATTCTAGCCCTCATTATCCTGGGCCCAATGTACCTCTCCTTGCCGGCGAGAAAGCACAAGACCAGCTCATTGCAGTTCAGCGTATCGATCGACTCGTCGATCGCGAGCAGCAGAATCGCATCTTCATCAAATACCACAAGGAGATGTCACCGCAAGTGCCAGCCGTTGTATTCCCCGAGGGCACGACTGCCGACGAAATTCGTACCCACAAGCCAGTTCTTTTCCTCTCGATCCTCAACGCAGGGTCTGTCGGTATCTTGCCTTATGAACGGCAGGCCGAAATAACCGACGAGCTCGTTCGCATGGTCGCAGTTGATGTCATAATGAAGGGCGAAAAATCGCTAGAACTCGTCCAAGCAATCCAGATAACCTGCTTTTGGTTTAAGCCACCCCCTAAGACGGACATGACCAACTACTACCAATTGATCCATCTTGCTGCAGTGATGGCAATTGACATTGGTCTCGGACGACCCCAGAGCCTTTCAAGGACGCGCAGTCCCCATTACCGTCGAATCACTTATCCCAATTCTGAGACAGTTGAGTCTCGTAGGGCGTGGCTTGGGTGCTACTTCCTTTGTGCCAGGTAAGAAATGTATGCGTTAAACATAGATTACGGTGCTGACCATGGACCAGCACTTCAATGATCCTTCGTCGACCAAATCTTCTCAAATGGGATAACTACATTGAGCAATGCATAGAGGTTCTTCAAGAGTCAAAGGACGCTGCTCCAACTGACCGTTTGCTATGTGCATACATGAAAATCCAGTACATTTCTGAGACGATTGGCGTCGAATTCGGCATGAACGACCCTTCTGCCCAGATTAGCATCAATGACCAGAAGGTTCAATATCAGATCAACGAATTCGAGCGGAAGCTGAAGCATTTCCGCCGTGAGTTGCCAAAAGACGTGAATTCTCCCGCTCTGGAGCTTTCCTACCATGTGTGCAACCTGTATCTACACGAGATCGTGATGCATGTCAACCATAACATCGACGATTTCCGCGTCCCGGTCACCGAAGAATCGCTTAAAGGCATGATCAAGGCCGGCGAGAAGCTCACCTCGACTCAGATCAATGCCATCACCGAGTGCCAGAACGGTGCTATTGGCATTCTCGAGACATACTGCAGTTTGGGTTGGGAGACCGTCCGATGTCTTCCAATGTTCCTCTATTTTGTCCGCATCGTGTATGCATTCGTCATTCTCCTCAAGCTCTATTTCGCCGCCACCGATCCGGAGTCGGAGATTGGGAAACTCATCGATCCCAAGCGTCTCCGCATCGAAGAATTCATCGAAAAGGTCGGCGAACAGATCAAGCCCATCTCCGCCTCCGAATCCTATCGGCCCTATGCCAAGGTGCTCTTCATCCTCGGCAAATTGCGCGAGTGGTATTACAAGCACAAGGACGGCCTTCCAAAAGACGCCGCCAACGGTCCGGAATCCCTCAAACCCCACGGCACCAACGATGCTGCCGCACAGCTGCAACAGTATGCCAACAGTTCCGGCGACTCCGGACTGCAGCTTCTCAGCTCCGTCGCTGCATCCTCTTCTGATCCGTCATCCAGAGGCGCCCCATCGGCTTCTGTCGGCTCCTACGGCGGCATCGTACCTCCTCCACGCCAGCAGCAGCAGCAGCAGCAGCAGCAGACCTGGCCCGGCGGCGACCAGTCCTGGCAGAATGGCAACTTTGGCTTCTCCAATGCCACCTCGGCCGGCTCGCTCGCCCTCGACCCGGGTCTCATGAATGCGTGCTCGGATCCCAACCAGCTCCAGTTCCCGCCCGGGCTCATGGATTCGCTCTACTGGAATTGGGGCAGCGGGTTTGAGGAGTCGATGGATATGACGATGAATTCCTGGGTCGACGATCTCGGGAAGAATCTGGATTCGATTGATGGGGCGTGGCCCGCTGTTCCTGTCGAGGATGCGCCGAGGATGTAGATAGGTTTTCATTGGCACCTGTACGGGTTACTGTGCTGGTAATTTTGGGGCGGGCATTGCTGGTATCTTGCTTGATAGTGGCTGAAGGCTAGCAGCGATATGATGATGTGGAATGAAATCTTAGGAACATTATAATGCTTAGAACACGCCACTTGGCCTTATATTGTTTTTGTTCCAGGAGCAATCAACCTGGATTGCATAACGTTGAAATGAAGGCTTTAATTGTGTCTCGTCCCCTCTGCGCTTTAACTGTTAAATTCGTCTGGGACTTTTAAAGAACCTTAAAAATTTGTGCAATTCGGTGGCGGATGATGAATGATGGCAGGGCCTCTGAATGCTATCACATCCTCGCGATCTGATGGGCAGACTGCTTCGGTGGGCACGCCGGTGCGCCAAAAAAAAAAAACGACGGAAATAGAAATGCTTCCTGCATCGGAAAGGCTTGCCCAGCGGAGCAATCTACGTATTTTAGCTGTGATGCTAGTCTCAATGATTCGGGGCTGAACCGCCTCAGGCAGGCATATCGACAGAAAAGTTCCGATTCCCTCCTCATGGCCAGGTGCGTATTTTCGCGCCTGGCAAGGCTCACCCCTAGAATGATTCGGCCTTCACGTCCGTTTGCAGCGTTTGCAGCAGCACGATCTTCTCAAATTCTGCGTCCTGTCGACCCTGTTGAGGAAGAGTTGTACCGCCATTACAATTCAAAAGCTTTCTACCCAGTGTATCCAGGAGAGGTCTTCAGTGATAGGTACAAGACTATCGTAAAGCTTGGGTTTGGCAGCCATTCAACCGTTTGGCTCGCTGAAGAACTTCAAAAGTATTGCCGAAAGTCCAGGTCCATTTTAGTACTCTTTTAGGTCTAATATTTTTCCAGCGAGTCTGATAGATATGTCGCAATAAAATTCAACAATTGCGACTACGTTGGCGAAGAGAGCTTCGATCATGAGCTAAATATTTCTCGTCACATTGCGGCGGCCAATCCATCGAGCACTGGATACGGGCTTGTGAGGACCGTCATTGATAGTTTCGAGGCAGAGACACCCTACGGCAAGCACAAATGTTTAGTCTACGTGCCGATGAGAGAGCCATTGTCTACCTTCCAGCAGCGATTCGAAAACAATAAACTCCCACTGCCGATTCTCAAAGCATACTCGAAACTTCTCCTGTTGGGGCTCCACTATCTTCATTCAGTCTGCGGTGTGATCCATACTGGTAAGCTTTGGAAGCAAATCGCTCTCTTTAAGATGAAACGTGCTTATAATGTACAGATCTCAAACCGGAGAATATACTGGTCACTTTTGAGGACCCGTGTGTCCTAGAAGAATTCGTCGAATTACATTCCGAGACACCGATCCCTCCGTATGCTGGTGGTTGTCGAACCGTATACCAATCTTACAACGATTTTGGAGAACTGAGATCACTCCGCGTGATGCCAATGATAGCGGATCTTGGCCTGGCTCAATGGGGCCACAGTTCGCGAGAGAGGATCATTCCAATTCAGACTGACCATTATCGCGCGCCGGAGGTTATCTTAGGCGCCGGCTGGACATATAGTACAGATATCTGGAATTTCGGTCTTCTGGTGCGTTTCAACCTTTCGCTTACATTAAACACTGATGCTGACATATTACAAAACAGGTCTGGGAGCTTTTAGAGAACAGACATCTATTTACTGAGGTCCATAACAGCGATGGCAAGTACAATGCTCGAACACATCTTGCCGAGATGGTTGCAATATTTGGGCTCCCACCAGAGGGCCCGCTTCGAAGAGAAAGGGAGGGCCGTCAATTCCGATGGACGACAGCTCTTAGGAATGACGAGGGCAAGCTCTGTGATAGAGCAATAGACTTTTTTGATGGCCCATTCTTTGACGCCAAGGGTACGGTATCCTCAATCATTGCAAGGACCGTTACACAAGGTGCCGAAGCTGACCCTGAACCTTAGGAGAGTTCATGTATCCGAACCTTATTCCAAGTCGTTCCAATCTAGAGGACTCGATCACTTCGCTGGATGGAGAAGAAAAGCAGCTTTTCCTTAATTTTATAAAGAAAATGCTGACATGGTGGCCCAAAGACCGCAAGACCGCTAAGGAATTGTCCGAAGATCCATGGCTGAACATCTAAAGTTGGGCGTTCGCTTTGGTCAAAGAGCTTGGTGGAGCTTTATAGGATGCCTCACGTAAAGATTTACTAGACTCAGGATGAGCTGAAGAGATAGAATGCTAGTAATCGCTCTTGGTTGAGCAGTCAATCTCGGTAATGGACTACAGATGCTTTTGTACAAGTTGCACCACAACCGCATATGACTTACCGACTACCGAAATCATCAGGAACCACACGGTCAGATCACAACTATCAACGCTTCGTCCCCTTCACCACGCGATCGCTGACATCGTTCCAAACCTCGCGGGTGCCAGTATTTCCTTCGCATCGTCTTCTACGTCCTCTTCCACGTTCCTGAAGCATAGCTGCGCGATCGTCGCAATGCGAAAGCTACAAGTCGACGACGCGGAAAAAACCGGCAAATAAATGATTTTTGGGCTCGGCTTGAGGTAGTAGCGATCGTGTCTCCCAGCCTGCCTAATTGTCCGCCTTCCTGCTGCACTGTACTGTACAGCTTCGGATCTATGGTGCGCTGTAACGCCCGACTTATTTCACCTTCTCCGACCGTTACACGCCGATGGTGAATGGTCTGATTGCAGTTATCTAGCGATGAATTTGACGGGTGGAGAAATGCTCCCTCGATCTGAACGCAGAATTGTATTACTTAAGTAAAGATGGCGAGGCATGAACAACCAGAATAAATCGAGGAATCCCCCATATCACATGCGGGCTTAATATCAAATTTGAATTGCGTTGTCAGGAAACTCAGGATCTCTCTTCATCTGATCTCGACATAATATGAGAGCGCCTAACTCCCGATGTTCAGAGTGCTGCTAGTCTTCCTCTTCGGACAGATCTTCCTCCTCTTCCTCCTCTTCATCTTCCTCTTCATCGTCTACGTCTGATTCTAACTGAGCTTTCCTTTTCGATTTGGACCCCGCCGTTTTCACTGAAGACGCCTTCGACTTCCCTTGCCTAACCGCAGTGTTCGCGTACAAGCCAGTGGGATACTCCTTTCTTGCTCTTGGCGAATCAATATCGTATTCGTCGTCGCGTAATTCTGCCTGTCGCGCAGTATCGCTGTCTTTGCCCCGAAGCTGTTCGATGTATCCCTCGAAGTCTCTTGCTATCTTGGCAATATTTCTGAAGTTTGCTTTGGTAAGCTTGACCGTCATCCATTTTTTCTTTCCGCTGGCAGCGGCTTCCTGCTCAGTGAGATTGTTTTCTCGCAAGTTCGTAATCCTGTCGTAGTGCCCGAGCGCCAGTGCTGTTTGGAATGCATTTCGAATCTGACGGCCATTCCATTCGAGGCCTTCCTTCTCGCAACGCTGAAAATGGCTCTCTGCAAACTCGAGGAGACCTTCGCGGTTAAAGTGGACTTTGATAGTGGCTGTTTTATTATCTCTCTCGAGTCGATTCATCACGTTTGTCCACATGGTTTTGGTAGATTCGAGGTCTATCTTAGGATATTTGAGTGCAACGTGAATCCGTGATTTGAATGCTTCGTCGAGGACACCAGGGCGGTTAGTGGTGAGGAAAAGGATGCCAGGATAATATTCCAGCTGCCTGAGGAAGACTGAGTAAAGTTAGTGTTACGCACAATACCAAATCCAAGACCTGGTATTTACCAGAGACTAGTGCATTCCGTTTCATATTTTCCCAATTACGGTGCATGAGAAAGACATCTGCTTCATCTAGAAGCAGAACGCAGCCCCACTTATCGGCCAGTCTCGCATGCTCTGACAAAACATTCTCTACAGTCTCTGGTGTCAGGCCGATGTCTCCGCATGTAATAGAATACAAGGGACGTTGCGTGTAGGCCGCGATTGTTTCTGCTGTGCTAGTTTTGCCAGATCCAGGCGGTCCATGTAACAAGATGATGAGGCCTAACCCTTTACTTCTCACTAGGTCTATACGAGTCATAATAGATGGTTGTTGAGCCTTTAACTTCTGTTGTCGGCGTTGCATTCCAGATGCGTGGCTTTCGACGAGCGCAACAAGTAGCTTGCGATATCCCTTCGGAATGACTAAATCCTCAAATGCAGACCTCTCGGCTTCGGCAGATGCTCTATCGATGTCTCTAACAAGATCGATGTCCAGTTTGACTAAATTGGGAATGTCAATGAGATTTAGAGCCTTTTATCATGATCATATGGTTAAGGTAGATAGAATGAAAGCCGTCAACGATGAGGCAAACTTACACCATTGACGTAGCCTGAACGCATATCCAACTACACGATGTGGGAGGAGCCGAACATGATCGGGGGAGTTATCAAAGTCTTTGAATGCGACCTCCTCGAGAAAGGTGCGATGAGTGGCCACGAAATCGTCGGCTAGTCTCTGGTCGACCTCGTGGCCGCTCAGACGGCGATATTCGCTGCCGGCGACTAACTCATCCAGCTCAGATGGCTCCTGCCTACTTCTGAGTAATTTGCCAATATCAGGCTTCTTCATCGGGAACCGTCGGTAATATTCCACAAAGTCAATATAGACATCACTCTCTATCTCCTCGCAGGACTCCTCGCGCCTCGTGGCAAGTGTCATGCCTTCGTAACTCTTGTGTCCAGTACAAGAAAGGAATCTTCTGCCACGTTTCTCCATCTTCTGCAGAAATTCATCTTTCCCTGGATGAAAGCGCACAGGATACAGAGGAAGCTCACTGATCCGCCTTTCACCGACGTAGTGCTTAATTTTCTTGCACTCTTCCACTGGCCCGATATTGGTACCGTCATAGGCCATCATGTAACAGTCCACTTGAAACGACGTCCAAGCACCAACACTGGATACTTCCTCTCGCAGTTGCTTCTCGGTATCGTCATATGCTTCCTCATAAACGTCAACAGGTAGATACCGCAATCGGTTCTGCTTGGTTCGCTCGATCTCACTTATTTCCTCGCTGGTGCGAGGTCGCCTTCGCATTTGACCCCCAGTCACCGAGTACACTCTGTAAAGTTGATCGCGTCCGTGGTCATTGGAAACAATGAAATCTCCTGGCTCATATAGATGCCACAGATCCTCGAATGTGATATTTTGGAGGGTACCATCGGCTATTTTGGCTCGTATTTCTACCAGCTCGCGAAGTTCTTCTTGGACGAAATCATACAAGCATTGGAGATGAGAGACCCGCATCGATAAACGTTCATACTCGGTATCTGAGTTTGGAGCTGACAGGTTCTGCTTGGCCCTATCATCACTGTCATCCTTGATCTCATTCTCCTGCGGCGTTGTGCCGCCGGACTTGGCTTCCTTCATGAGGTCTTTGGAGTTACTCTCAACATTCGACTGCTGATTGACTGCTTTGAGATTGGCTTCGTCCTGCAACTCACGCTTTTGTTCATCTAGACGTAAGCGTATTGCAGGAAGAAACCGGAGAAGAAGCTGTAAAATAATTAGTGGGAGATACGTATGTCGTCTCAATGTAGGAACCTATTGCCTTAAAGGATGGCGCAAGGCTATTTCATTACGGAAGCATTAGCAAGTACAAGTTTCGTGCTGGACCTGGGCACTCACATTACTGGGCGATAAAAATGAGGGACTGAGGCTATGTACTCCAGTTCAGTGCACAGAATTTCTGAAGTTATCACGATCCTTTGCAAAGCCCTGCGATCACCGACAACATCCAGACCTGTTCCTTGTTCATTTTCTGCTTCTGAAATTTTTGTTTTACGAGAAGCCCTTGCAGCAGCGGACGCATGCCGCCTGTTGGAGTAGTATGCTTTGATGACAGGCATCTGTAGCTTTGTTTGCAAGGCCTCTCGCTTGGTCCAGTCTTGCATGGAGCCTCGTTCAATCTCAAGAGACCACTGGACCAATCTAAAAGATATGCAGTCAGTCAAAGCCGCAGACAACCACTAGGAAGTCTAGTTCCTAATTTTCTACGGATGATATGAAATCAGATGGAAGAGATGATTCATCTAAATCTAGGGGCGATATGGAGCTATATACCACCTGGAGGTGCTTGCCAAATAGGACCACTAGGGTTCTAGCATCTTCTATTTTAATCCGATTTCAATTCTATAACAAAGTGCGGGTTTCAATTTGCCTTCGTCGCTCTCGACGAATAATATCGCTATTTTTTATTGAATAATACTCAAAATAGAATAATATTTTATTCCAATATTTTTTATTCGAACTTATTTTTTTTCTTTATTCTTTTTTCGTTTTGGTTGCTTCGCAAATAAAGTTATTTTTCTCGAATATTCTAAATCGTAATATTTGCAAAAATTCTTATTAATTTATATCTCTAGTATCTATTTATTATACTTAGTTTTATAGTTTTTTTATTTGATCAAATATTTTATTGTGATATTGCGTTCACGTCGGCGTGTTTTTCAATTGAGTAGAGTTTCGATTTCAAAGATATTCTATTTGAGTTGCAATATAAGTGGCTATTTCAATCTAAATTGCTAATATAGATCGTTGAACAAAAATACAATAGATTCTAAATAGATAATAGAAATAACAAGATATATTTTTCAATTTGTTGATATATCAAATTTATAAACAAAATCTATTTTGTTAATTATTTTTTTGACCATAATTGAATTTACGCGTTGTTGATCGAACTTGATTGAAACGCCTAAAATCTTGTATCTTTTATAAAGCTTGATATAAATATAATCTCTCTTTTGAAAACAAAATAAAATATAATTCTAATTATAATAAAGCTTTATCTATATTTTAGCGAAAGCGATAGTATTAGAAGCTTTTTGGTGTGCACGAAATCAATTTTGAACAAAATTGTTTATATCTAGATTTTATACAACAATTTTATCGAGTCTCTTGTTCAATCGCTAATCGAAAACAATTTTATTTGAGCAAAAACCAATAACGTTATTAGAACTATTATTCAATAAACGAGAAATAGTGGAAAGTATTTTTCTTCAATCTTTTGAGAGATTCTAAAATAGATCAAAATATAGAGCAATTTCGATAATTTGATTAATTTTTTTATCTTGTTTATTTGACTATAAATAATATACAACAATTAGAAGTATTTTTGTTCTAATTTATTAAAACAACGTTTTTCGAAATTCAAAAATCTATTTGAGATTCTAATTTAATATTATTCGAATTAGTAAACTCTAATTTTCTAATATATTCTATAATATATTAGTCTATTCTTTTGTAATATAAGTGGATTTCTTTAGTTGTAGAACAATCTTTTTGCTAAATTTATTTATTACTAATAAAAAAACGTTATATCTATTTCAACTAAATAAACTAATAACGAGATCGATTGCAATAATATAAAAAGAATAGAGTGATAATTGAATAGAATTCAATCGATTATAAAAAGCGTGATATAAAATTTATGCGGTTTTGTAGATTTAATAATAATTAATATATTTCTTAAGACGACAAGCCAATTTTCGAATAAAATAAATAGTGCGTAAATATTTATATATTCGATAGAAGCTATTATAATAATAGATATTATAAACAGCTTGAAAAATGTTTTCTTCTAATTTCTTAAGAATATATAAATATAGATAGTTTGTGAAATAATTGTGTTGGTAAATTAGTCTATTCTCGAAAAGAAACTAAATAACTTCTAAATTTAAGTTTTGTTTCAATATAGCGAGAATTTTTGAAAAAGTTTTATCTATTTTATAAGCAATACACAATTGTTTGCGAAAATTCAAATCCAATTCTATTACTATAGTGTAGTAAAAAAAGAGATTTTTTAATATATCTAAATTAGTATTTTTCGCATTTTCGGTTACTACCAATTTAAAGAGAACGTCAAAAATAATATACTATCTACTAGATTTGTAATAAATATCAAGATTGAACTAAATAAAATATTGGCTTACTCGAATAATCTATAAGTTGAGTTTATTTACCAAAGATATAATAAAAAAGATTTGTTTGGCTAATTTCACAATAATAATATAATCAATAAAAATTATAGTTGAATAGTCTAAATTATCGATTATAGAATAGATATAGCAAATTGCCCAAACTAGTTTAGCTAATTTGAGTTCTATTGATCAATAATATTTTTCTATTTCTAATAAAATTTTGCTAAAAAATAGAATTGGTTGGATTTTGCTTTTCCAGATTTTATTTATTTGAACGAGATTATTTTTAATATAGTAGATTATTATCCCAAAATTTTTTTGTTTCGACGCGTCTAGATCAATATAGAGATATCGATAAAAATCAAAATAAACCAAGAATATTGATTTGGCGAAGACTTATTGAAGTTCTTTATACGTAATATATAATTTCTTTTTTTTCTCGACAAATATATTACGAGTATAATTTTTTTTTGTTTATTTTATAGAAGACGCGTTTTTCAACAAATAGATTTTTTTCTTTTGAAATAGATTGACTAATTGAGTATAATAAAAAACGAATCTTTAAAACTATTTAGTCAAGTCTAGATAGATTTCAAGATTTTTGAGCGTGATAAAAAAATATAAACTCCAAATCACTATAAATTTCTTGTTGGAAATTATAAGGCCAAAAATATCAATGTGTTGACCAAGCAAAATAAGAAATAAATAGTCGAGATAATATTTGGTTTTTTGTAACGTTAAATTGGCAATTTACAAATTCTCAAAAACTATTCAAAAATATTTTAGATATTTCTCGAATATATTGCTAAAAATAACAATATTGTCCACAAAAATTTTTGTGAAAAAATAATATTTTTTTTGAAAAATATAATCAATTTGACGTTGAATATATAGAGAGAAATTCTTGTAATCTATAAAAGCTACACGATATTGTTTTAGGTCGCAATAGAAAATAATAGAGAGTTTATATCAATTAATTTTGACAACAAACTATTAATAAAAAAAATTAGCTTTATTTATTGTAGAAATATATTGATAGCTAAATACTAAAGCAATTATATTATTTTATAAAAAAAATAGATATATATTAGTTATAGAAATTCGATTTAATTCGCGTATATTAATCACGACACGATTCTTTTGTGTAGAAATTTTATTATTTTTTTCGATTATTTTTTAGACCACAAAAATAGAGAATTCGAAAGAAGTTGAATTGTTATATTATTTTATTCGATTTTGTTTATATATTTTATCGAATTCGGCGTCGACTAAAGTTTTTTTTTTAGACCCCAATAAATAGATTTTGTGAGTCAATTTAGCTTCAATTATATTTCAATTATTTATCAAAAATATAATTATTTATTGTTTTTTGGGAAAATTAGCGATTTTTCTATTGTTTATAAACAAATAATCGAATTTGTGTATCAAAACATTTATAATATCGATTTGATTAGTGATATTATAAATAATAATATCGAAAATATTGCAAGATTTTTGTGCTTAAAGAGATTTAATCGAAAATAGTTAAATTGTAGTAGACAATTCCAAATATAACTTCAATTTAGAAAACAATCTAAATAATAATTGTTTAATATATGACTTGTTAGAAATAATTTTCTTTGTAATAGATAAATAGATTATTAAGAAATAAATATCGATTTAGACCAAAAAACAAAAAAATTGTTCCAATTCTATTAGAGTATCGAGATATATTTTTTTTGGAAATTGTTTTGGTTTCTTCAAAAAATTATAGATTTGAATAGAAATGTTTTGAATATTGAGTATATATAAATATATTTTATTTTGTTCTAGATAAAAGTTGAAATTGCGTTTAGAAAATGTCTATTTTTATCGAATTGAGATTAGAATTTATTTAAGAATATAAAATAAAATAATAATTGTATTCTAGATTCGCACAATTCTATATGTTTTTTGTTGATTTCGTTTTGTGATAGAGATTAGAACAATAAAATTTTGATATTGTCGAATAAAAAACGTTTGAATTTGAAAATTGATTTGAAATCTAGATAGAGTTATAGCGTTATTGCCCAAAAATAAATTCGCATATAATTTCTCAACGATATAGGTTTTACAATAGATATATATTATAGTAGATTTTGAGTCAATATAGTTTAATATATAAATATCAATAATCCTATATTTTAATATAGAAAAATTAGTGTTAGTAATTTCTTGTATAATAACAAATTGATTCAATTGTTTAATAGAAGTGTTAAATAATTATTGTTTTAGAAAAATTTTATCGATAAGAATTATAAAATTTTCCGAATCGAAATAAATTAATTTCCAATTACTTTTAAAGAACAAAAACGTCTATATAATAGTATATTGATAGCCTCTAAAGCCCTATTCTATATTGGGAGACTTTATAGCGATAAATATTATAATTCGATTATTATTGTTGGAAAATAAAGATTTTGGAATTAATTTTGAAATCGAAAAACGTTTTCTATTAGAGTATTCAAAACAAAAATAAATATACAATTTGTTATTTAATTCAAACGTTAAATAATATTTGCGATAGCGAGACTCTTTTCGAGTCACAAAATTAGTATCAATATAATTGTAAATGTAGTCTTTTATATATTTTATATATTTTGAAATATTTTGTGAATTATAGTTGTTTTTCAAATTCTTTTCGATTTGGGTTTTGACTAGTTGTGTATTAGATTTTTTTTGATTTTTTTGTGAATTAGTGTAATAAATATCGAATAACTCAATATTAATATTATATCCAAATTGTTGATAAAAACGAAAAGAAGATTTGTTAGTGGCAAATTGTTCGGTAGCGGCGTTTAATTGCTTTTTGCAATTGGCTATATTATTCGAATCGAAATTATTCGATTCTTATGGGTTGTATCCCGTATTAGCTTCAAATCGGTTTGAATTTTAATTTTAATTCGGATTTTAAATAGTCTAAAATTTTGTGTTTTTGTTGATAATTTGAAAAAAAACTCAATTATCGGTTACGCGAAAAGTGTTTGAACGGAAATCGAATTAAGTCTATAGAAACTAATTTGGTTAATACTATCAAAAACAAAATTGATTTTGACGAAAATACTATTAATTATTAAATATCTAGATATAATTCGAATAAAAGTTTTAAATTTTAAAACCGTTCGAATAAAATAGTTGTTGAGACGAAAACTAATTGTATCTATTTTGACAATTTGTAGTTATTAGTCGTTTAAAAAGATAGAATTGTGTCAATTTGTATATCTTCTCTCTACAATTTTTCAATCTCTACACAAAATTATAAACCAAAATTATTTTCGTTAATTTGATCAAACTTTATCGCAATATCACGTTAATCTTATATTAGATATAATTCAATTAATTTTTGACGCTATCAATTTCTATAAAATATGCGTTTCGAATAACAATAAAAATATAAAAAAACAAACTACAATAATTCACAATATCTTGAATTGTGTACTATTTAATAGAGAGTTTCGAGAAAATATTACTTAGCAATAATTTAAATTAATAGATAAAAAATCTAGACTATTCTTAAATACTAATATGCTATAGACCAAGTTTCTTTATATCGAACAAAACAATATAATATTAGTCTAGAGTATTTTCTTTTAGACACTAAAAGATTCGAAATCTAATTATTTTTTCTTTATGTAGTATAGCAATATTTTTAAGTCGATCACAAAAGATATAAATATTGTGAATATATATATTGCTATTCGTGTATATCACGTTATCAAGTTTTATAGCTTTATTAAAATTAAATTGAAAATAATCAATTTTTTGTATTTTGAAGTTTTTGCCCAAGTTGTTCAAACTATTTTTTTCTACAAATTCTATTAGATCAAATAAGTCTAGTGAATCAAAAAAATCTAAAATAGATTGCTATAATTATAATTGTAAAATTTGTTAAATCAAATTCCAAAATTATTGTAATTATTTATTTGAGAAATTTCCTACTATATCACTATTTTTGTTTATAAACAAAGATATATTTTTTTTAATTTTTTCGGTGGTAATAGAAATAGTTTTAGATAATATAAAATAAAAAGTATTTTTCGATGGATTCAATTGCGATTCAAAAATAAATTGATTTTAGATAGTATTGATAAATCAATAAACTACAATTTGAATAATTTTCAAACTAAAAAGCCACTCTAATAAATATAGTGGTGATTATATTGATTGAGAATATCGATAGCTATTAATAATAAAAATAGCTCTAGAAATAGAGGCTATTAGTAAAGAATATTTTTGTATAAATTGAGATAGAATAAATAAAAATATAGTGTTTCTAATTGAGAATAAATTGGTAATAATAAAAGTGTAAAATTAATAATCAAATAGAATAATTTTATTATTTAATATCGAGTTATTTGATTTATAAAACGAAGTTTTGAATAGAGAATTTATAAAAGAAAAAAGTTCTAAAGTCAAATAAAATTATAGACAATTTAGAAGATAATTAAATGGTTGTATAGCGAGCGAGAATAGACGAAAATTAAAATTGGAAGAAAAGATAGAGTTAAATGACAAATCAATTTATCGATAAACAATAGTGGTCAATAGATCTAGCGAGCAATTAATTACTCTAGTAAAGGCGAGATCTTGGGCTCGAGCTACCAATTTGATATAAAATCAGATAGAAGAGATAATTTATCTAAATCTAGAGGCGATATGGAGCTATATACCACCTGGAGGTGCTTGCCAAATAGGACCACCAGGGTCCTAGCACCTTCCATCCTAATCCGATTCCGATTCCGTAACAACGGACATTTACCCGCATGGAAAAGACACATACCGCTTAACAGGAGATTCCTTCTCGGGTAGCAACCTGACAGCAACATCTTCGAGATTATACATATCATCCAGGAGCTGAGGAGGAATGAACCGTTCCAACTTCCTAATAAAGTCAAACACATTTGTGGCAAGTTCCACATTTGCCTGGCTAGATGATGATGAAGACGCCGCATCGTCGTTGTCTCCAATCTCCTTTCGCGGCTCATTCTTTCCGACGCTCTCATCTGACAGGATTTCTGCATCGCTTCTAATACTCGGTGCAGACAGCGGTGATTTGATTTCGTTTCCCGGGTTTTCGGCGGCTGTCGGAGGTGTCACATTGTCGTGAGTGTCGTGTTCGCGCTTCTCGTTTCCGCCTACCATGTCGTCTAGCGTGAATTAGAGTCTGTGCAAGGCTGAAATCGATTCCTGCTTTTTAAGTGGGAGTCCGGCCCCATTTTATAAAAGGTCTGGGACCGACGGGGCTGGCCAATGTTCTCTCTTCGCCCCTGTCTCGAAGGAACGATGTAGCTGCATACCTACGCAGGCTATGAGAGGAGAAAATGGGCCTATAACATGCGTTGCTGCACCCCTACGCAGACATGGTTCGGTCGCAGATAGGCGCCCGATGATAAAGAAGGGCAAGTCCAATAACTGCGCCCCCTTTCTGTCACAGCCTCAAGCCTCATGCAGATTAAAATGTACAAAAAGCCTGCGTGACTCTATTAACACCAAAGAACGCCGTACAAGTGTCCAACATGACAGAACACTATGAAGTCGCTGAATATATGGTGACATCGCTGGATGGCAAAACGCATCCAGCACTGCTGGCGAGGCCTGGATCTGGGATCGTTTTCAACGGAGAGCAGAAGCGCTGGCTGCCCGAGGTCGACAGTGCTACGGAAGCGATGTAGGTTTCCTCAACCCTGAAGGGGTCTCTGAACCACTGTCTTGGGATTGATATGTTAGAACCCGTCAGCTGACTAAGCCAGAAATTACGACGACATTTATCTACCTTGTTTCGCAGCCCGTGATGACCTTTTGGCAACAGCAAATAAGTATAGCAAGAAGCTTAAGCAGCCGGCGCTCAATCTCAGCAAAAGCTGCAGCTGGACTGAGGTTGAGCAAAGCGTGCAAGCTGCTTGTGAAAAGATTGAAGAGCTTGCGGCGAAAGACAAGGATCTCTCTGGTGCATCCGGAAAGCTAAAGCGCGCCTTCAGAAGCCTTTGTCGCAACGCTGGAACAGGAGACACCCTAGCGGCGCTGATCCCGAATGATTCATTCACGTCTGTGCTATGCGGAGGGCTAAAAATCATTTTCACAGGACTACGCCAAACGGGAATTTATAGAGAGGAGGTATACAAGGCGCTTGAAAGCTTGCCACATATTTTGGTAGATCATGCCGATCATATCAAAATTTATGACCAAGACAAGGAGTTGCACTGTCGCCTTGCTTCTCTTTATGCCGCTGTGTTCCAAGTCCTGAACCACATTCTCCTCTGGTTTCTTAAAAATTCTTTTATTACGGGGATAAAGCTTGCGGTGAATCCGACGGGCTTCAAAGAAAAGCTACACGAGCGCTTGGATCAGGTGAAACTCACAGCTCAGCGCTTTGAAAACCACGCTCTTACAGCGACAAGACTAAAGTTTGTTCTCACGGCTAATTTTCGGCAAACCTAGCCCCCCCTATTCAGGTAGATATGAAGCCAGAAAGGCGTCCAAAATAGCTCAAAATTGGCTAAAATTCGAATATGATGGTGTTGAGATGTTGATCTAAGCTCTAGTACTTTGTTTGCCACCCTCTAGCCTTGATAACCGCCTCAATTCGCCTTGGCATGCTATCAACTAGCTTTCTCAAAAGGGACCTCCTAATTCTCCACCACGTCCTTTGACAAGCTTCAATTAAGTTCTCTCTTGCTTCTTGAGTGTTGCCTTGCTTCTCTAGATGAGGATAGTCTTTGAGAATTTGCTTCTTTAGTTCCCACCACAAATGCTCAATGGGATTGAGGTCAGAGGAAAACGCCGGCCAATCAAGCACCCAAATTCCATGCTCTTCAAGCCATTCTCGCGTCAAATTCGTCGTATAAATCGACGCATTATTTTGTTGAAAGATCATTTCGGGCTCGTAGAGAGGTATCAAGCCCTCATCATAAGCGAGAAATAGAGACATAGCTATATATCTAGAGTTTTGTGACTTTTCGTCCTTTCTTATATCTATGAGATTGCTACGTAGGCCCCAATGGAAAGCACCTCAAAACATTTGTTTGATATCTTTCCCGGGACGCTTCTCAATCATCTCGGGAAGAAATCCTTGAGTGGAAGTCCTCCAAACCCACATTTGATTGCGTCTTGAGCCTCGTTCAAATGAGACTTCATCACTGAAGATAACACGTCTCTATTCATGCGTTCAATGGCGGTATTGACGTGCGAATCTAAGCCGAGCGCGAGCGTGAGCAGATGTCAACTTCGGGCGCTTCTTCGCTCGCCATTTTCTGATATAATACTTCTTTGCTAAGCGGTAGAGAGTTCGATCAGCGACGTCAACCCTTGTGAACGCTCGTACTTCTTTATAAGTGTATTTGGGCCTTGTGCGTAAAATTCGAAGCAGCGTACGTTTCTCTCGACGATTGAGAACCTTAGGCCGTCCAGATCTTGGCCGTGATAGAGTGTTGTGTTGTTCTATTGCGCGTTGGATTGTTTTGTAGATAACGCGTCGGGAGCAGTGCATTTGCTTCGCGATTTCAGACTTTGGTATCTTGTCGTCCACTTTGGCTAGAATTATCGCGCGAGCTTCAGATGAAAGCTCACCTCCAGGCCTACGATTTCCACTTATTTCTGCAAGAATTGGCCTCATGGTTGTGGAGTTATCGCGTGTTGAAGTTTTGTTGTTGGTGAAAAAGGACGCGTGGTGGGGTCGCGTGAGAACGGACTAGTGGCGTAGTACTATAAGCTCTCAGGACAATCTCAAGACGAATCAGTTCAGTTGCAGTATTGGATGGCATATCACATGAATCGTGTAGATCAAAACGTTCAGACGATCATCAGCCGCACTGAAGCCCTGCAAGACAAGCTTGCCCGGGCTGAAGTACTAGAGAAGCTTGATCCATTCCTTCTTGACGAATGTAGGACACAACTCACCATCGTTTCAGTCGATACTCAAGGGTGCTGACATTGGCTGATCAAATGCAGGGAGGGAGATGTTTTGGAAGCAGCAAAATAAACGCCCAAGTCGAAGGCTACTGCCTGATATTGCCGCGGAAGATATCCTATCTCGCTTTTTATACGAACCAGATCTAATTGCAAACGATTGTGAAGCACTGAAAAGGCAGCTTCACCAACTGCACCGCATAACAATCGACAAGAACCGATTCGCAGCTCTTCATTCTAACATTCGCTTGCGCGCTTGGCTCACGGTCAATGAGCCCTCAAGGCTCCTACTTAACGGCCGAGCAGATCCTCGGCAAGGTTCAGAAATATCCCAAATTAGCGTGATTTTGTTCGAAAGCCTGCTGAAGCAGTATACAATGCAGAACAACGGCGAAGCTTCCAAGGTGACAGTCATTCCGCTGGCTTTCTTCTGCGGCCAGCACCGGAATTGGCAACAAGACCCTAATGGCAATCCAGAAGAGGCCGCTATGAGTCTAATGTTGCAACTCGTAGATTGTTGTCAGGACAGCATAGACTCGGCGACGTTGCGGCGGTGTTATGATCGTACCAAGCCCGGGGATCTCGCGAGTGTCTGTGCTTCTCTCGAGTCTCTAATTATGACCCTCGGATCTAACGTGATCGTGATTCTGATCCTTGATGATCTAAGACACTTCACACAGCCGCCGGAACGACGCGAGAAAACACGATATCTGATCTCACGCCTGGTCGAGATCTACAGGAGGCCACTCGCAGCAACGTTCAAACTTCTGTTCACGAGCCCTACGAGATCGGACTTCGTCGAAGATCTTTTTGATGACAGTGAGCTTTTTAATCTTCCTCGAGATATTGCAGCATCATCTTCCAATACTGGGCTCAAACAAAAGGAGCATATCGAGTTTGAGTGCCCAGCAGGGGACGTAGATGATGATTCCGAGGCGGATCTTTGATGCACCAGCAGTCCGCAGGAAGCAGATCTTTTCAGCTCCTCTGAGGAAATGTCTTAACACTCTTAACTTGCACATAGTCCTTTCAAAATCTTTATCATCTAGAAAGCAAATGTTGAAGATCATTCGCAGAATTCGCTGTAGCTCATGGAAGCCTATAGTTAAGGACAACCTTCTCCATTTTAGCAGGTTTAAGGATTGTTAGTTAGATCTAAAGCTAAAACGGAATGCGCGTTTATTTTCCAGCCAGGAGAAACTCGGTCGCCTGCGCTATTGGAAAAAGTGATG
The DNA here is from genome assembly GCA_021030935.1 of Astrothelium subdiscretum. Lineage (NCBI taxonomy): Eukaryota > Fungi > Ascomycota > Dothideomycetes > Trypetheliales > Trypetheliaceae > Astrothelium > Astrothelium subdiscretum. The sequence continues at coordinate 61,491 of JAGFMW010000058.1, read as the reverse complement.
TATTCGTTCTCGCCACTAATCGTAGCGAAGTAGGTCGAAAGCTAGGCGCTGTTATGATGAAGGTGGACTTGTAGAGTTACGATCTCTGAGTCGGATTCTTAAAGTCTTCATAACTAGTCGCGGTCCTGACACTTGAATGCCGCTCTGAGGGTCCTCCGTCGATCATTTCGGCGGCGCTTCTAGTTCGACCGTGCACTGTGACTAGAGGCCAGGAGACTGGGAAATCTAATAGTGCGTTGCTGGTGGTTTGTCAAAAAGCGTACTGCGGGTAGTCGGACTTTCAGCAGTGGTGCCGTAAAGATACTGCTTCTTGTGAATAACAGTTTTCTGTAATCAGCCGTGGGGCTAATCTTGCTCTCTAAGTGGGCTTCTGTGACTTTCCGCAGCAACTATCCGCTCCGCTCGCACAGTCACCACGATCTCTCAACAAAGCTTTTCCACTACTCTCCGGCGTCGTTACTGACTGTTGCCAATTTGCCGCTGGCTATCAACTCAGGCCCTGCACCAGGCTTGCTGTCTCCATAGCCAATAGAGGTCTCTCCGGGTGTGCCTTGCTTGATGTTCATGGCATTCAAGCCTTCTCTGGCGGCGGAGTAATGGCCACGCTCCAATGATCGATTGTCATCAACCGATCTGCACAACCGTCGTCTTCCAGTACGATCTTCGCTCGCCTGCCTTTTCGAATCTCTAAAAGTTTCCGCTGATGAATTCAATAGTACAGCAGCGTTGACAGCAGAAGCCACGAGCTTGATAATTTCCTCACGGGTTACCGAGTTCGATAGCCCACTGCAACCTTTGGCAGGACGTGAACCGCTCGTTTTACGACAAAGTCAATGCCAGCAGGGCCTTTTTGTGCTGAGACTCAGCTGAATAGCCGGGTTGAACGATATGAATTGGTTCTTGTGGACGCGTTCTAACCTTTTGCGGGATCTAACGCACTCTTGCTTCTCGCAAAGCGATTCACCGACTATAATCAGCGACGAGGCCTGTCGTCTGGCCACGGTCCCATCAGCTATCCATTAAGCCTGCTGTCGCATTATTCTGAAGGTGCGTTGGTGGAACAATGGGCGTATTTCGACATTCGTTACCCAACACACTGCGGACCTGCCCTCACACAATATTCTTTGGCTGTCCACAACTCTTACGAGTAGCCATGAGAGCCGCCACTTTGTTCGCGGTAGCATCCGATGACTTGGGGATATGCTACATTGTCAGTCTGAAAAAGCTGTGGCAGTATCCGCGGATGCAGCTCGATCTCCTTCACATCAGCTTCTGACTCCTCGGCGCCTCTTGTTCTTATATTACTTCTTACGCGATATTCAGAAGTCATATGAAGTCCGTTACAGAGTCTGCCGTAAACCCGATCCGAGGGAGCTACAGTTGCAGCTATGAGCGCTTTCGATTTCCCTTCTCTGACTTACTACCAATCTCTCGACACCCCAGTCTCTCTGGCCATCCGACTTCGTCTGCGGCCGATGGGGAGAACGGCGGTGTCCGCCGTGATCGTATCGACCGTTTTTCGGGAGCTATAGCACAACCAGTCTGAGGAACTTTCGTTGCAATTGTGAACGCGCAACAACCTCTCTCCCTGGTCCATTGCCAGCGTCTCGACACTTCTCGACAATCCTCCATCTCCTAGATGCAACGATCCGAGCTTAGACAAATGACGGTAGCTCTTAAGCTCCCAATAGAGATTGGTAAGCCAGTCCAGACTTCCCGACTGCACTTTTATCTTTCACCCTCCTTATCCACTTTTACGCATTTGACCACAGCCCACCTTCTTCACCCTCTTTATTTACTGCTTCATTCCTGGTATTCGACTAATCGGCCCTTGCTCTTGGAAAACCAATGCTAACAGATTCAAGACTTCCAAGCCTCTGCTATCACTTTGACAACAGCACCATCTAGACCTTGTCCAGTTAACGAGTAGGAGAATTATGCGGTCAATTGGGTGTACCCTCGACCACGAGAAAGGAGAAGCAACAGAGGACGAAGGCAGACAGTAGACCAAGAGATGACGACGGGAAAGGACTCGAAGTCGGATGCCAAAAGACCTGTCACGAACAAATGAAAATTATGGGAAGGATTAGAAAGAGGGGCCAAAGTTGGACGCAAAAAGCGCATGAGGACATAGAAGGAGGCTACGACAAGTATATTCTAGGCCGTATAGACTGCGCATTCAAAAAAGCGGAAGCGGCATAAACTACATCGGCAAATCACCTGCCTTTGATGCGATATACGCGGTTTGTCGCTATCAACCGGATCTCCTTTCCCGGATTCTGGGGAGATAGACACGTAATCAGGCTCCGGTACCGGTAAGGCTCTTGAGAGTAGCTACGAACTGGTATCTCTAATAGAGATTCAACTACGCCAAACCGTCATTGTTTTCGGACCGTCTTACGCAGACTAAAGCTGGACGTGAATCGACCTTCCATAGCCAGACGAGAAGTCAAACTGGGACGTGAACTAATCATTCGCCCGGGGAGAAGTTGAACACAGGCGGGAGGGGAGCATAAGTTTTGCCGTCTTGAAAAGGAGATATTAGCCGGATCAACATCGGACTTGGGAGCATAAGTATCCATTCGGCTCGATAGCTTTGCAAAAGGTAATCACTCAGTCGCTGGAAGATCCAAAGTCGCGTCCAGCTCGACCGTGACTGGGATGAAGAAGATAAAGGTGAAACATTGGTCGGGTTCGCGGAGAACTTGCCTTGTAAACCCACAATAATGGTCAGAATTTACCGTGCCTGAGATGGAGTAGCTCCTCTTAGATGTCGCGGAAGCGTTTTTAATAGACCCTAGGCCTTGGTCAGCATTCTATTTTTCCTGAGACGGAAAAGCTCTAGTCGGACGCGGCCGGATTCTTTCTAATAGGTTCGATGTGTTGCGCGGAATTCGTAATGCCTGAGGTGGAGGCAATCCAACCGGATGCGACGGGATCTTCCAAGATAGGCCTAGAAGGGGCTGAGTTCGAAGTTCACAAGCCATGCCCAATTTGACGAACACTCTCCTCAGACGAGGTATCATTGCCCCGGAATGGACAGGAGCGCTTTCTCCGATTCCTGTGAGTGAGGAGTCCTAAGAGCAAGCCGAGCGAGAAATCGACCTTGATAAAGGCACAGAGGCAGAAATGGACACGAATCAATCTTTATGCAAACGGGACCGCGGTCTAGATTCGGAGACGAACGAAGCCTTCTACACACGGATCTAGAAGCCCGCATCGGAGTTCAGGTTGTATGCGAGGTAATTTTTTATCCAAGCTCGTCGACCCAGAAGGGAGTGATATCGATACTGGAACGAATCTTCTTGAATGAACAGGGAGGGCGCTGAAACGGGACGCCGAACAGTTCTTTCATGTGGACCTAGGGGCTGAGGCTAAAGAGCGTCACTTCGTGCGATGCGCCGTTGATATTGAATCTGATCTCGGACACGTTCGCAATACTTCCTCCCTCTAAATGCCGAATACTCTTCAGAAACCGTTCTCGTCCAGAATGCCTATCCACGGACGATTTGCAACTGTGTCGGTACATCGTCCGATCCACCCCGGCGTGAAACGCACGAAATCCCGACGAAAGATGAAGCTGATGGACTGAGAACGTCAGTCATCCGGTGGCGACGCGCATGAAAGAGGATACTGTACGAACCGTGATCCAAGTTGCACAGGAAGTGTAGTAGCCGTAGTGAGTGGGACCTTCATGCACACACAAAAAGGTAGCCAAGCGTTGAACCCCGTCTCCAAAAAAAGCGAAGAGGGTCAGCATCTTGCAGCGAAGGTTCATGTAGGTGGTTGGGCCTGATAGCAGAGGGAGATGGGTATCAACATAATCGGAAAATCACATCAAATGGCGCCGCCAAACGATAATCCATTCAGCATCAAGTCTTGTGGCGTTTGACGCGCTCAACCTCGATACCATCGCTCGAAACAGCTGTAACCCCAGCCTTCTCCATCTCAGCAAGCGCCTGCTTGCACCCTTCGCCCTCATCCACACCCTTGGCAGCGTCTTTGACCATCCACACCTTGAAACCTTCTTTGGCGGCGTCAATGGCACTCCACTTGACACAGTAGTCCGTGGCCAATCCGCAGACATAGCAATCAGTAACGCCGTTTATCCTCAGCATTTCTGCCAATCCGCTCCTCGCCACTTGTGGATTTCGAAAAGGATCACCAAACACGCTGTACATCTCGACCCGAGAATCTTGCCCTTTCTCCACCACCATATCGATTTTGTCTTTTTTGATCTCAGCAATGAGCTCTGCACCTGGGGTTCCTTGAATACAGTGCTCAGGCCAGAGGCGGGTGGTTTCCGTTTCGGATTCGTTCAGAGGGTTGACGATGGTGACATGCGATTCGAAGGGCTTGTTGTTTGGTGGAGGATGATTTGATGCGAAGGAGATATGGTCTTTTGGATGCCAATCCTTTGTCGCGACTCGCAGAAAGAAGGGGAGGTCGAGGAGCTCGTTGACGACGGGGGCGATGGCGCGTCCATTTGGTATGGCCATCGAGCCATCGGGCGGGCAGAAATCATTCTGGGCGTCGATTATGAGGAGAGCAGGTTTGAAGGCATCTTCAGTTGCCATACTACCAATGCCCAATGATGGGATTATTCCAGGCGTCGACAGTCGACCCGGTTAAGAAGTCGTTAAAAGGAATGCCCTCGGTCTCGGGATCAACTCAAGCCAAATATTCGATAGATGTCAACTACACAGAAGCGGCGACCTTCACAATTAATCAAAAGCGGCTCCAGATCGCTTATTGCATGCGGATTTGTTGTTCGGGAGAACGCCTAATCGCGATTTTATGTAGAACGAAGGAGAAAAGTCGAAGCCAATCCCTGGTACGATTTGCGTCATGAGTTGGATCGTGCAAGGGGCAAGAGCAAGGGTCGCAGCCCACCAAGTTTTGACGCCCTGTCGTGGACAGAATCACGATCAGTAATGGAATCCTCTACAATGCCTACCAGAGAAAAAGCCAAGATTGACTGAATATCGAAAGCGTCTGATCGCAAGGTATCTCCCCGAACACTAGGGGATAACCTCCAAACCCAACCCTTTCATCTCATCTCTGCTGGGCCTGGTTAATTTGATGATTTCCGTTTCAGTCACGATTCTGCGCTACATCCCGTCGTTTTCCTATTGATGATAATAGTACAATTCATTGCATAAGGCAAAGGAAGAGGCTCTGAATCGCTATTTTCAGAACTCACTATACTCATACTCCCCAAGGCCTTGCCGATTCTCCATATTTCTACTTTGACAAGTATCCGTCAGTTCTCAGAAGCGAGTTCTTCATGTGCTCGCCCTTCTAATTGACAATTCTTTAGGCAAGTCATGGCGCCCTCTTACCAGCCAGCAACCCTAGCAGTCCACGCGGACGACAAACTCAACGAGTAGGGATCCATCGCACTCCTTTTTGCTTGGATGTCGTTTAAAGTCCCGTCTAATGCACCGAAAGCTCCACAGACGTCGCACCCTCTCTTCATACATCTACAACCTTTCGCTACAGTAATGACCTTGCCCGTCTTCAGCCTCTCCGTGACGAGGAACTGTATGAGGGGGCAGACCTAGCAAAGCAGCCCCCACATGTATATTCGCGAGTCACTGCACCAAACACCACCCGTTTCGAACAAATTCTATCGACCCTTTTAAAGGGCGATGTTGTCACGTACTCATCAGGCCTTTCTGCGTTCCATGCGGCGCTGACATTCTTGAATCCGAAAGTCGTAGCAATCGGACAGGATGAAAGGGGTGGGTATCACGGATGCCATGGGGTTCTAAGCTTGTATCGAAGAGTCAGCGGATGCAAGGTTGTGGTATGTGATTGTGTTTTGCATTTCTCCCTTGCTTCCTTCTCCCCTTCATCTTGCAGTCGTCCTACCCACTACAGTTCTCTCTGACCATCCATGAATCGAGCTACTCCCTCAACTCGAGCGACTGCTGACACCGTATTTAGGATCTCTTTGCTGATGATGCTGCATGGGACGCCGCTGGTCTTGGCGAAGGCGATGTCGTCCACATGGAGAGTCCGCTCAATCCGACTGGTATCGCGTACAATATATCCGAGTTCGCAAAGCGGGCTCAAGCACGCGGCGCCTATCTTGTCGTCGATGCCACCTTTGGTCCGCCTCCACTTCAGAACCCTTTTGCTCATGGCGCAGACATTATCATGCACAGTGGAACGAAGTATTTTGGCGGCCATAGCGATATGCTGTGTGGCGTTCTTGCTATCAATCCCGACCGCGAACGGGAGAGAAAGGCCCAGGGTAAAGAAACCTGGTGGAAAGGTCTCATGGTTGATCGGATCTTCCTTGGAAGCGTGATGGGAAGTCTCGAAGGCTGGCTCGGAATTCGTTCGTTACGTACCCTCGAATTACGCATTCAAAGACAAAGCCAGAATGCCACCGAAATTGTCAGCTGGCTTGACGCACGGATGAAGGAGCCTGGTGTAGTCGCCGATACGGAGCGCGCGGCCAACGAAGGCGATGTGGTAAGAAAGACGGTAGCGAAGGTGATGCATGCAAGCCTGCAGAAGGAAGACACGGAGTGGTTGAAAGAACAAATGCCAAACGGTTTTGGCCCGGTCTTTGCATTGACAATGCACAGCAGAGAAATGGCGAGGAGGCTGCCAAGCAAGTTGCATCTATTCCATCATGCAACCAGTTTGGGCGGAGTAGAGAGCCTCATCGAATGGAGGAAGATGAGCGATGACTCAGTGGATGATAAATTATTACGGATCAGTGTGGGCGTGGAAAATGTGGAAGATCTAAAGGTGGATTTGTTGGAGGGGTTTAAGTCGATGGCGACAGAGGTATAGATATCAGGTATGTGACATCACAACAAGAGAGTTTCAGAATAGAGCTCAACTCACATCCTATAGGACATAACCTTAATGACGCACATGAGCAGCAACAATTAGACCAAAAAGACCGATTGAGCTACTCCAGATCGTCCTGCCAGGCTGCTCTATAGCCTCCGCGGTTCGGTCATGGGCCTAGTAAATTCAAAGCCCCAAGAAAGAAATAGAAATGAAGCCAGTCTGAACTCACGGGGATCGAACACGGAACAAAAAAAAGTTGAGGTGTTTCCAAAAATTGATTATTCCGGCGGGTACAGGCGGTGCAAGGCATGCTCTGGTAAAAGGCAAGAGCAGAATCTGTACACCGTCCTGCGCCGGTATTAAGCATCGATTTTGATATTTAATATATACCTCATCTTCCACCACGCTATTATCCACACTTCAGCGGAAGTCGGAATACTTTCAGAATCCAATTTGCAACACAACGCGCTCCAGTACACCCAATACCGATCTGCTCTTCTACAAACTAAGTCCAGGGAGACTCAATTCAAATCAAATACGGATCAAATTGTCGATTCTTCCTGTTTCTGAGCCATCAATCATTATTCCAACTGGCCTTGATTTACTAACACGATACTAGAGCAACCATGCCCGGTTGGATCTGCCATGTCTGTAAGCACGATAATTCAGGCGATGATCTAACGGACGCAACTCGCGAACACCAATGCGGCAACCACCAATGCGACCACCGCTGTTGTCCAGAATGCTTGGTTTCTTCTATCGAGGGCGGGAATCAGCAATCCCATAACAGCGCCAACCAAAATGGAGGATCCGGTGCATCTGGGCAAGGATCTGAGGGGAATACTACAACGACCAATGGCGCTAGCACAACGGGCGGAGAAAGCGTGAACGGCAATGACAGGCTGGCAGAGTTTGTAAGTTGTTTCAGTTCGGTCGGATTATGAAATACGGCTAATAAACATCAAGGCAACCCCCGATCATCTACGATTCAGTTCATAGTACGGAGTACTTGGAGCAAATTTATCGATACGATACCCATCAGTTGAAGATAGTTATTCTATATCAGAGGCAAAGCCGTCCAAGTACGTTTAAGGTATTGTGCTTGTATTGGTAGGGTCAAACGCCTCCCAAATAGCTATACAAGACAGTCTGTTCTCGCTGCATCTCGCAGAAAATATCTCGAGTGAGAAGCATGAGGCTGTGACAAACAAGCCGAGCTTCCCTCTCTAAAAGGCTTTGCCCTTGGATTCCAGATCCTCGACATTACGTTTGATACTAGACTGCCGCCTGTTCTACTTTTGGTCCATCAGCTGGGCTCCTTGAAATGGCCTCCTCAGCAACTTCATCTCTGACTTCGTAGGCCCATTACCTTCTCCGCCCAAGAAGTACATTGCTCTCTGTATGCTTTAGCAAATGCTTCCAACCGTACATTATGTAGCTCCTTTTGCCGCTCACTGCACTGCCATCAAATCTATCCTTTTGAAGCTCACGGGCCTTGATTCATTGATTCCGCTACTGTTTCGGACGTCGCGAATGGAGTTCCATTTCTCAATCTCTCCTAACTGCTGGCTGAAGCGCAGCAATTGTCTCTCTCTGATAATGCACTGACCAGTATCAGGCCATCCCAAGCTGATAAATCGGTAGGTGGGCTTACTGTATCTAGTGGGCGACGGGTACAATCTTAGGACATGGGCCGAATGTTCCCTCTCAAAGTAGGTGATGGCCGTGGCGCTGTAATGCATTCAAAAGCGAATATACTACCGTGCTTCCTGCGTTCTCAGTCATACTCATAACGAGTCCCGTGCTTTCCGTAATTCTTCCGTTTTCAGCGCTGCGCTTCCACTAGTGATGTCTCTGTTCCGCGGCTGTAGAGCTAGGTAGCTTTCCTCGACCACAACGCTTTTCTCGGCGACGACTTCGATCGCTGATCACATCTGGCAAAGGCGGATAAAGATGATAGAGCTTTTCCTATTGGTGTCAATGTTTCCCGAAAATTCCAACGCCCGATTTTGGTGCCCCCCCCCCCCCCTTCACCCAAATCAAACTCCGGGGGGTGGGGGTTTCCGGGGCCTTCAGTGGTTCTTTTCTACCTTCTTTGAGTTTCCCATATGGGTCACGAGAAATATGAAGCTCAAGACATGTAGATAGAGGAAGGCGAATGAGCGCTTTCGATTCTAGTAAAATTTTTTGAGTCCTGTGTACTTTTGACACGAAACAGGCGCGTTCAATTTTACATGGAGAGTACTGAAATTTACGCTTTTTTTGCTATTTTCTCGAGGACTGCTCAATGATAAGGGCCGAATATGAATTCATATCAAAGCTCAAACATCGACACGCTGCGCAATGAGGTTCGCCCTCAGTTATCGGCATCCGTTGAGGAGTTACGGACCATTGAAGTCGAAATTGTGGTCAACGCTGTCTGCGATTTAGGCTCGCGCTACGGAGTAGACTAGAATAATCAGATTGTTTCTTTTTTTAGCTAAGTTAAAATTTGCTGCTCCCTGACACCAAGACACACATCCACAGTTGATTGTGCGTCTACACTTTTGCAATCTCGTCGGATGGAAGAGTGTCGTCTATACCGCTATTACGCGTGCCCGTAAATTAATCAGTGCAATTTTACTCGCCTTCTGTTCTACTTCTCTGGTCACGTCGCGCTCAAGTTCATATCCCAACCCGTTGCAGACAAATCATATTCCCCATCGCCGTTGCGCCCTTGGTGGCAGGGCGAATACGCCAAGTCAGTGTGCTGACTCTTTGTTGCTATCTCACGTGTTGCCCAAGCATGGCAAAACCGCGAGCCTCTCAATTCTTTCCTGAACGAGGCCGAGTACCTTGGACGGTTACCCTATCCTCCGGCACAAATGAGTGTACCTGGTATCTGTCGTCTGGCTTTAGGGCTCATGTAACGAGATTAGGGGATATCTCGTGTAAAGATAAGTTGTACGTATGCAATGGTGGCTTTTTCTAGCTCCCTGCGGAGATCTTTGGAGGGGATCCGGAAACCCCGCCTGACCTGCCCATACTATTTGTTCGCTCTATCTAACCGTCGATCCTCTAGTCAGGGACAATTATGAGTTGAGCGTTTCAAGATACGTGCAAAGCGGCACGCTTGCCTTCGCCTCGAAGCTTATTTCAGGACATCCTGCAGCTTCACTGGCGGCGTAGGGCTTGTGCACTGACTGTATCCCACAAAGGCCTCGTCTAGACCAAATCGACAGCAGGCTAGCAATTCAAGCCCAGTATCCTGATGATGATCCTCGCCGTCGGCGAACGTTTCAACATCCAGTCGAGCCATCACAAGCCTTTCAAACAATCCAAACACAGCAGACCTCTCCGAGTGGGGCGATTCGGCCATTTTAGGGTTCCGAGGGATTCATCTCTTTTACCTAAAAAGAATTCTTGGGTCACCGCAGTTGTCCGTGTTTGGTAAAAGGAGGCGGAAGTTTTGAACTCTGGACAACAAATTGGTAGACTTGCGAATAAGGGAATTTTCCCAGTCGCCCGTTTTAGAGCATTGGGGCAGTATATAAAAACGCGATTCTCGCAATCCCTAACCCGATCTTCTCTTCACCCCAAGGCTTCGTTCTTTCAATCATTGTAGTCTTCATTCTACTTAATTTCTCAAATCAGTCTCTTCATACACTCGTTCCAGGTCTCCAGCAACATGAAGTTCTCAATCAGTGCCGTCCTCTCCTTTATTCCAGCCCTCAGCATTGCTACGCCTGCAACCAGCTTCCCTCGCAGCGAGTGGCAGAAAAACCACTGCCTGACTCTTGAAAAATACCTTACCGAGGTTCCTCCATGTGCGATTGACTGCCTCCAGTTGGGGCTCAATGGAGGCCGGTAAGTCTCTCCTCCCTCAAACGCAAACCTCTCCATTTCTAACAGCTGTTCATCAGTGATGGCTGTGCTCCCGACGATTTCGTCTGCCACTGTGCTCACACGCAGGCTATTGACGACGTAAGAGTCCCTCTTCTACACTTTGCGCTTCGCGATGTATTGCTAATCCTGGATCTAGCTCCTCGTTCCCTGCATCACTGGTGCCAATTCTCCGAATGCTACCTGCACTGATGCCGATATCGGTCAACTCCAAGGCATCGTCACCAACCTTTGCACATTCTATAATGCTACGCAGTACGCGGACTATGTCGGCTGCGATCCAAAGCTTACTCTTGAATTGGCGAATGAGAAGCTCGGTATTTTGTAGCCAAGCCTAGACGTACTCGGCAGCTTCAGAAGCAGTAGAAAGGGAATACAGGAATCGCCGAGATATTGGCTTTGCGAGGGTTGAATGGACGAATGAGCAATACATATTAGTTCGGATCTAATTCCATTCCAAACTTTTCCGCAGACCATGAGGAAAGCCATGACGTCATTGCTTACGTAACTGATGGAAAACGTTGCCATAGACGGCTTACAGGGCATTCACCTCTGCACTCAGGGCAATAGAATGCCGGTATTATTCTATGATTGGTACTACTCCCTGCCTTAGGAAACAGCGCATTCAGTATGAGGAAAAACACTAAATTTTCTCGAGAGCCAACGACCTCTGCTCCTCCGCGTCATGCCTCTGACCTCATCAATGCATTCAGACCGAGATCTCTTGGTCGAAGCCTTGGTTTCTTTAAAAACAATCTGGTAATGGACCGGATCTTTACCTTTCAACCATGTATTGGTCCTAGCGTTACCAATGTTCTTCGTCGGGGCAACTTTTGCAAATCCGTCCCTTAATTATTCTTCACGTGCTTTTTAATCGTTTGCACTCTTTTTAGTGGTACTCGCTTTTTTCCAATAAAGCAAGTTCGCCAAAAAAAAAAAAGATGAAAACAGAAAAAAAAAGGATAGAAAGAGAAACACATTTCAATTTGCGGAAAATTTCGGCGGCATTTGCAAAAACGGCGTTCCAGCATTCCTTGATGCATTGTTTTTATGTTGCACCGACCTTCTCTCCGCTTTCAGATCTGAGACATTCTTGAAAGCAAATTCTTGTAACTAGAAACTGTCCGCAACGAACACTGAGATCTGGACCGAGAGCGAATCTGGTCTTTGAGCGGTGAGGGCATGACAGGAAGTGATACAAGAAGCAGAATTTCTAGCCTAGAAGGGATAAACTCAGAGAGTCGAATACTTGTGCTCTCGCTGCATGCGGAAGTTCTTTCCCAAGCAAAGGCATTGGATGAAAGCCTCAAGGTGAGACTATAATTTAAGTCGAACACGCTTAGTATATCTGGCCCTTACGTTCGAGTTCTACTGGCCCAAAATCGAAGTTTTTCTACTATCTGTTTAAATCTCTCCCTGAACTTGTCGTGATGCCACGAAAGCTGGATGTTATCAGAAAGTGGTTTAACACCGATTCAGCTAAAGAGGCAAACAACAGGCATTTTGAAGATGCTGATAAGTTTCTGAAACTACCGCCATTCGAAGAATGTATCAAGACTACTTGGCCCTATTATGCGCCTGCCGATTCTCTCCCCGCTCCTTTACCGACGCTCGAGGAAATCGAGAAAGTAGCGGGTACGGACAATGACTTTACGAAGCACAAACTAGGACTAGGAGATGGTTTTGTATATCGGGTTAACGATGTCTTTGCTGTAAAGTTCAATTCAACCAAAAACATGGGGCGGGTAAGTTGATTAGAATATTCTGGCAGCAACAACGACATGCCTGATGATGCCTCTTCAATTATAGGAAATGGAAAACATGCTTTTCCTGGAACAGAATTCGAACGTTCGAATACCAAAGCTGTACGCAGCATACACTCAACGTGGAGATCCATTGGGCTGCACGTCCGATAATCCACCAAGATGGGAGGATAAGCAAACTCTGGACGAACTACCGCCTTATCATTTTCTCGTCATGGAATACATCGACGGTTATAACCTTTACGACAAATGGCAGGATTTAGAGGACAATGACAGAACAAAGATCTGTATGAAACTCGGGGAGCAGTTACGGTTGCTACGCGCCATCCCTTCACCGGGCTATTATGGCCGTGTCTATCATCAGCCATTTCTTGAGATGGCATCGCTGCTAACTACGAATTACAAAGAGCCACTTGGTCCCTATGATACGCATGGCGAGTTTGCCACTGCCGTGGCTAACGCCTCTGAGTTCAAAATGGCAGTCGGCTCCGAGCGACCAGAGTTCCTCCCCCACCAGCAGTTGGCTATCGACCACCTTCGGCATGACTATGCACACTGCGAGCACCAAGAAGCCAAATTCACCCACTCAGACCTCAAATTGGACAATATTATGGTCAAACCTATCAAACCTCATGAAGAAGGTGGGGAGCAAGATTACGAAGTCGTTCTAGTTGACTGGACGCGTGCTGCGTGGTATCCGGCATGGGTTGATGCGGTGAGTGTGCTGCTCCAGCTGCCGATCGACAAACAGGTCCGGCCGTATCGGGGCATGCCTATATTCCGCTATTGTGCTGCGCAAGGTTTTGAACCCTTCCCTTATAAGGATGCAGTATACTTCACCGAGATCTTTAAAGTCTTTATTTTGGGGATGTAAAGAGGCGTGTGGGAAGGGACGCATGCGCAGCCACTTTTATTTTTATTTTTATACTTTTTCCTTTATTTTTCCAGTTTTGTATTTGCGGAAAATGCACACGTTCCCGTTCTTCGCAGTTCTCGAGAAAAGGTTTGAATAGGAAAGCCGCCGCCGACTCCTTTAAGCAACATCTTCTTGTCTTTCTCAGCCGATTAAAATATCTCAAAGCTACATAAAACAATAAAGTCGTGTCATCTCCCCTATTCAGCAACATGAAGGTGCGGATAACCCAACCGCAGATAGGACTGATCAGAATTACAAGACAATTTCGCATACCGAAACCAGAGCTCTGGACGAAAGCCTCAAAGCTTCGATCAACAAGAAAGAACCCTTGATAGGCGTGATATGTTGACATATCAAGCAAGAGTCTCAACAATCACACCATCAATTGACAGACGACACACATCGGTTTGAACCAAGATGACCTCATGGCGCGGCCAGTGTAGCTTGTAGACCAATGTCGATGTCGACCATCAGTCTCCTTCATCCCTCTCCTTCACCCCTCCTCCCTTCTCAGCCTTCCCCTGGAAACAAATGGAGCACGTTGCCTAGGTTAACAAGGATGTTTCTTTTCCAAGCGTTGAATATATCCAGGTCCAAAAGCTGTGCAGATGGGACAGCACTGCTCTTGCAAGCTGCCCAGAACCTCGGTATCTGCAAAGGCGCGATCCGGCCGTGTTCCCAAATAGGGTTCGGTGGTGATGGCTGATCGTAGTTCTCCTCAACGACCGGGCTCCCCGTGCTGAAGTCTAGCCAGAAAATGTCACAAAGCGACCCCATGCTTCCCGTATCGGTGCCTCGCTTTCGAACGCCCAAGCCGTACTTGCCACGGTAGATGCCGGTGAAGACGATGGGCCAGTTTTTGAAATCTTGGGGTCCTTGGTGTTGAGTACCCTGGTTAGCCATGTGAGGCGTTTGTTGGGAATGAAACTAAGGACGAAAAGGCACTGGCGGGAGCAAGACTGTGCAAAGGTAAGATTTCGGTATTCTGATATCAAGTAGAGGGAAGTCAAAGCGTAAGCATAAAGTCAGGATAGCTTGCTCTGATATGTTGTCAGTTGGACACAGAAGAGTATCCTAGGATACAAGAGCTATTTATTTGCAGCTGTCGGAGCTGCGACTGTCGCGTTTTTGTTTTACATTGCGTCTAGCTAAGAGAGCAAAGACACGGAGGATGTGTTGCGTTCTTTGTCGCTTCTTAGACAGACTCAACCTAGCAAGCAATATGTTATCATCAACTTTGCTTCTTCTCTTTCTACTGCTGCACTCAGAGGCGAGCCAAGCGCACGGATGGTAAGCATATTCCGTAGGGCCCGTACGGTTCTTTGTTCACCGACAATGGCAACCTCTGATAGGGCTGAGGAGGCTCTTTTCTCGTGATGTCGTATCCATGTTGAATGCCCCTGGGCTGACGCATAGCTGCAGACGGATGATGCACAAGTTCAATAGCGACTGGCGAGGTGCCGATGCAGGTGCAGCTTTGCAGAACGATGAGACCAGAAGGTAGCGAAAGCTGGTCAAGAAGGATACGCCCTGGCGACAGAATAAAGGAATCAAAGGATGCCAGCACCCTGGGGTGCAGAAGTGAGCGGTCCAGTACCGCAGCACGGACCCTCACAGGTGGACCGCTCACTTCTGCACACCAGGGTGTCAGCATTGGTGTGCTAAATTCTTCCACGGAAGAAAAAATTTCTCCGGTATTAATTGTGCTTTTTATGTATGCTTATCGATCGTGCACGTGAAACAGAAGGGACGCTAATTCAGTGCGGAAAGTCTTGATACGCAATTTCTGAAGCTGTGGTTATCTAGATGAGATAATGATTTACGCTCACTGTCAGCGCGGAGTTCCGATGCTGGAACAAATTGCCACTAGATTTTCTCACGACTGCCGGAAGTACTGTTCTAGACTATAGAATATCTTCTAGACTTCCCCTAGAATACTCACTAAAATCTCAAAGGCATGGAATGAAAGTCAAATCGATTGTGCTGAGATAACAGAGGGAAAGCAATTGATAAGAGCGAAAATTTGGTAAAGCTTCTGATTCACGAAGTCTCAGGCAGGTTGTATTTACTTTTCCACTTGGTCTAGAGATTCACTGATTTTGCATTCAGAAAAGCTTGATGGGGTTCTCGTGTTCTGTGTGGAATGTCTTCTGGATCAGCTCTTTTTCTCTTTCCAGAAACCCCTCAAAAGTACCCAGACTGACTCCATAGCTCTTGACTTTTTCTAGGTCAACAAGGGTGTGCAGTTCCCGCGTTACGAGCTGGCTCGCAACGATTGGATTTGTTGATGCGAGGGCTATGCTGTCCTCACGTGTACGGTAGACTGGTTCAATTTGCTTTCCACTCGCGTTCGATAGGATTTGGATGGTTCGTTGCACCGTCAACTTTTCCCCAGCCAGAGTGATGGCTTCTCCGCCAAATCTGTTTGGGCCAGCAAAGGCGGCTGCTGCAAAAGCACCGATATCATTAGGGTCGATGAGCGGAAGGATTGTCTCTGCCGCATACGAAGAGACGAGTTTCGATTCGGTCGCGAGCTCAGGAAACATGAAGCCGCCTAAAGGCCAAAAGAAATTGGTCATGAAATAGGCAGGTCGGAGGATTGTCCATGTCTCGATCCCAGAGTTCCTCACTTCTTGTTCTGCGCTAAATTTCCATTCTAGGTTTTTGGCAACAAGTGTATCTTCTTGATTCGGGAGTTGCGGTTCAAGCGCATCCAATCGTCCAGCACCAATAGACGTAGAGTGAACAACATGCACCACACCAGCAGATCTGGCAGCTTCGAGAAGGAGTTTTGTCTGGCGAACCTCTGAAGCCTCTTGGTCCAATTTTGGCATGAGTGTCAGAAACATGCCAGAGCATCCCTTCACAGCGCGGTCGACGGCTGCTCGGTCATCTTCGGTACCTTCGAAAAGGACAATGCCTTGCTCTTTGAGTTGAACAGCCCTCTTATCAGTAGTATCACGGACAAGAGCATGTACTTTGTGGCCCTGTTTGAGAAGATGGCGGCAGACAGCAGATCCTTGGGTTCCAGTGGCTCGAACGACGAGGATGGAGGACATTATCGTCTTTGGGAAGATTTAGATGCAGAAACTTGAGAGCCTACAAAAAAATGGTTTGAATGCTGGTGAGGTAGTAACGAGAAATGAACTAACTACCATTCAATCGAACATTGAAGCTTTTATAGAGTTGAGACTCCGTGTTTCGCTTACAGCTAGAGGTACGGGGCCACGACATATTTCACGTGCGGAATTCCGCAAGTCTGTGAGGAGAGCCTCACATTCGATAATCATCCTCGCCATTGAAGCTGACGAGCGTTAAGCAATTCAATTGTAAGTACAGAAAACATTGAAAAGTTTGGGGACCAACAGGGCGAAGATGAGGCTTACAAAGCACAACGACGTTTTACCAAGTCCGGAATGGTCAGTCGCAACGGATCCATGCCAGCAGCTGCGGAATTCCGCAACTTCGCCTGCGGAGTTCCACTGCAACAATTTCAGATGCATATCGCTCTTCCCCAGAATGGATCATTCGTCGAATGAATCCAAAAGACGGCCGAGATGAAGTCTGCGCCTGATCGACCGCCTCCCAGAAGACGGTCCTGTGCCGAATGTATCAAGTCGAAGCGACGATGTGATATCACTCAACCAAGTTGTGCTCGGTGCCGGAGGTTAAAGTTAAGCTGCAGCTACAGCGTCTCTTCGCGATCATTTGTCGACGGTGAAACTCCAGCCCTTCAACCCAATGGGACGACAGGGAGTCTTCTTGGTGGTGATGAGTCTTCAATGCAAGAGAACTTGAGCCTTGTTGACTTGATCGAACCGTCTTCTATCGATGACAGCTTTATAACATTCGATATGCCATCAATCTCAAATGATCTTTTCGCCGATATGTTTGCACAAAGCCAGGTCAACTCCACCGTGCCTGTGCCTGAGCATGCATTGATTCGACCCCATTATCAGCAAGTCTCCACATCTGATATTCCTTTCATCATTGACTCTCGCTTCAAATATGGTCTTGAGCAACTCAAAAGGGGACCAAAGGACATGGTCACGATGAATGGCACCCCATGGATGCATCCACTACTCTACGAAAACGAAATGCCTAGGTCAATACAAGGTACGCAGAATGAGGATGTCTAATGATCGATGCTCACTTTCAGTAAAATAGATGCTCATGCGGCATGTGCTCTATATATCACGAAGAATGATATGAATTCTCGCCGCGTATTTCAACATATACTGTTTCGTTTAGAAGAGCTTCGCGCCAGCGATATGCCCACATCTCAAGTGGAAAGATTAGCCAGAACTCAAGCTCTGCTTCTGTATTTGGCGATGCTGACTTTCACTGGTGGAGTACGATCATGCTTTCAAAGATCTCCGTGTGGCTCAATACTAATCAGACATTGGCGAGATAGATTCGTGAACGAACCCGAGCGGAAGCATCTATGGACGACCTCGGGACTTGTTGCAAACTTCTTCACCCTATGCTTGAGATCGATGACATCTCAAATGCAGCGCTATCATATTATCCCACGGGCAGCAGCACATCGGACTGGAGATCGTGGATTTTTCGGGAGTCACTGCGTCGGACATCCGTAACCTGCATTTTCTTTCTCTCCGCCTATCAGCTTTTAAAAGAAAATTTAACATACTGCGAGACCAATGCTTCGTTGACTAGCATTTGGACAGCATCTGCCCAACTTTGGAATGCGTCCTCAGTCTTTGAATTTACGAATGCTTGGAAGGATAAGAGGCATTTCGTCGTTCGAGATTTCGATCTCACGGAAATTCTCGCTAACGCACGTGCTGATGAGTTGGACTCGTTTGGAAGAATGATTCTTGTCGCTGCTATGGGTGTTGATGATGCTCGAGGCTGGATGCACACTCGTGCCGGGTCTCTCTAAATGTTCAGCGACCACGCTTGCGTTATAACTGATACCGATTTTCTCCTCCTGGACGTGCCTTCCGGTCAATGCTTTGAACGCCTCCCTCACTCGATTCAATCCTCATTGCAGAAACATGCCTTCCGGGCATAACGAACTTCGACCCGAACGATGGCATGGGACCCTTCGGTAGCTAAGCAAAAACTGAAACGTGGCATTACAGTCGCCTTGGATTCTGGTTCTGGGGCTCCTACAGGTGGTTTACTCCCTCTCTTCTCTCGTCTCTGCAATATTTTCTGTTTCTAATCATACTCAGGATCTTACACGTGATTTTTACCAGCTGATTTTGTCTCCGGGATGTCGATCGAAGACTCGATAGCCTTCACAGCCAGCGCAGTTGTAACGCCGCGATTCCCGATCCTCACTCCGGTCTTCCCGTATTTGTACATCCATCCAGCTTCCCAGCCCCCGTCTTGACATTGGAGACCTAGTAAGGTCTGGCGATCCACGCTATCATCAATCCCCAGTGAATTGCACGCCGATATTCGCATTGCCAGGTCCAGAGCACTTCCGCTTTCCCCGACTCGTTCTTGCAGCCGCGTTTTGAGAAGCGGACCCAACGTCGCCTGGAGATGCGCGTCATTTGTTGAAGAATGCAGAAGGCGCGTGAAAAAGCCGAGACAGCAGTCCTGAGACGTGTAGTAGCGAGTGCCGTGCGCATAGGCTCGATGTAGGAGTACGTCATGAATGTGTTCCAGTGTGCGGGAGAGCTGATCGCCGCGGCTGAAAGTGTAAAAGCAAGCTAGTACGTTTGCGCTCACGACCGGATCGGTGCGAGGTCTTGCTTGATCGAAGTATGTCTATTACTGATTTTAGAGAGAGCTGTGATCAACGATTATCACGGCTTTGCGTGCGTTCTTAACAGCTCACCTGGATCGTACCGTCAGACTTTACATACTCGACCATTTTGTTCAGCATCGACGTAATGACGGATTGTTCGGGCGGTAGGACTGTAAGAGCCAGAGAGGTAGTGTCAAGATCATCCGGATAGTATCCTCCTGGAATGAGCACCGGCTCCCCTAATCATTGGCCTTTTATCAGCACCTTGAATATGAGATTTAAGTGAAAGTATCGAGTTACAAAGATTCTTACCCGTGAAAAAGTTCCAGGTTCCTCTGGAGTTCCGCCTTACATCAACAAGGCTTCTGGCATAAGTCTTCAGCAACTCTCGGAAAATCGGACCATACCAAGCCGTTAAAACACTTACGGATCTTGGGTCGTTTCTACTATTAGTAGCTGTGCAAAATTGTCTTGAATAACGACCCCGGTGTCGGTAATAGAATTGAATTGCTTTGCGTTCCGATGCAGATATCCGTGACCTCTTGCGACTGGATTATCAAGTAAAGATTTCAAGGTATATACTGTGGAATTATCGAAAACAATGCCCTGTATCCCAAACGCTTCTGCTGCGAGCACGTTCTCTCGCTTGTCATCTACGAATATCAGTCGTTCGGGAGCTAATTGGAATTCCTTCAGAACGTAGCTGTAGAAATTATGGTCTGGCTTCCGCATGCCAACCGTTCCCGATATAAATATCCGATGGAAAATGGCCCAATCTATGTTCCCAGACAGAGCAGCAAAATCTTCATGAGCCATGTTGGACATGGCATACAATTTAACGGCAAGACGTTTACTCAAATCTTTGAGGAGCTCCAGTACCATGCTGTGAGGCTGCACAGACTCGCGGGCTTGGGAAAAAGCTTCGGCGACGTGCGCAACCTCTATAGAGAACTCTTGAGCTACCCGTTGATAGCATGCATCTTGTTTAAGTCGACCGCATTCGTACTCCATCCAAGGAGGCGAAGATAGGATTTCCCGAAGTGTTTGAGCTGATATAGTAGTATTCGTGGTGGGTGACCATGTAAATAAGACATCGCCCA
This sequence comes from Astrothelium subdiscretum, assembly GCA_021030935.1. NCBI lineage: Eukaryota > Fungi > Ascomycota > Dothideomycetes > Trypetheliales > Trypetheliaceae > Astrothelium > Astrothelium subdiscretum. The sequence goes on along the minus strand of JAGFMW010000058.1, from coordinate 41,295 downwards.
GGTCGAAGATGATCGCTCTTGCAGGAGATATAGGAGACATCTTGTTGATGGAAACATGCGTTCAAATCACATAGTTAGGTCGTGACAGTCGACGCTTGTGCCTTTTGTAGAGCGGCAGTGCTGGACATCCCTCAGCCCCGGCTTCATTTGCAGTAGCGCGACTTTGGTTTGTTGCCTGTCACTAATAGGTATTTAGAAGAAGTACCACATGTATCCGATTCTTACGGGCTCTCTTTCCCAATAGGCCGACTTCGAGACATGTCGTACTGATGAAACATACGCGGTTTGCTCTTAACATGATCAAGCTTGCGCCGACACGTCTGATTTGGAGCTTCGACATGGAGCCTGATGGAGGGAAGATTTAGGTTTCGCTTGGAAATTCCGGAGAGGATGGCTTCAGCCCCCTTTCATGGTCAGGCGGCGAAGTTGTAGTATGGCGGTCTTCTCCGCCGAGCTGACGCAACAGCTTCAGGCAGACGGAATCCCCGACGCCTTAAGACGTGCTTAGCAAAGTGGCATGAGACTTTTCGTCCGTGTACCATGGCTCTGCGCATCGTTCACAAACCGCAGCGTAGATCCACTGCGCCCCCAAGGCAAAAAGGGTCAAGGTTTGACTGTGTGGATAGGTGTCGCGGACCCTTGGGGGACAGGCTGCCCCCAAGGTAGCGAGGATATGCGGCGGTATATTTAACCGAGAATGATCACAAAAAGTCGGAATACCTAATGCGGAGTGTTTCAAGTAGAATCAGAATTTGGGCGTTGCATTACTCTCAGGAGCTGAAGTCTTACCATGGTGCGCAACCGGTATGCAGGAACCTTAAGAAGCCGAAGTAGCCACTGGATGCGCTCAGATTTGAAGTGCATATGGAGTACCCGATGCAATATGATAGCGATAGCAGCACGGTTTGCATTACTATCAGGCTTACCTTGAGCACCTGCGTTTACACCAGTACGCTGTCGATACTGTCCACGCGAGACACCAGCGGGTGCTTAGTCAGGCTTCTCTCCAGCCGTCAGAGCCGACAGGAGCCAACAGAGCTATCACAGCTCGATGATGTCTGGTAATCGCGGTTTCTTCACCTGGCTTTCAGGGTTGTCCCGCCAAGGTACCTCTACATTCCATACTGAATTTTCGTTACGGTACAAGAGAAATAGTACAGATACCTTTCAATACAAGCAGACGTACGCTTTCTAAGCCGATCAGCCAACCCCTCCTGTCTAGGATGGACCTCCTTCTCCTGAAGCTTATCCAAAAGCTTCCCAACTCGCCTCCTTTCTTCAAAGAGGAGATTTTAGACAAATATGGCGCGAAAGTGATGATACCGCGCACGACCTTTCCCATACGTAGGTCGACGCAAATCTTCGCTTGCTACCGTCTCTCCTTGGATAGCGCCGGCGAGTGTAACTGAAAATGTTTATTTCATTCGGCCAATGTATTGCATTGATTACGTAGTAGCAATGCAGAATTTACGTAGCACCGTCAGCAGTATAGCCTGGCAGCGCTGTCTACGCCTACAAATACCCCATGGCGCCGCTTTGGTTGACTTCGCATTGATGCATTCGTGCTTCGTGACTTTTGCGATACTTTGGGGACGAACTTGCTTTGTGGCTGACCAGTCTACATAGCGACCTTCGCATCGGCACACCTTGACCCACGCGGGAGATGGATGCCGCAAGTGATCGCTCATCGGGGCTACAAAGCCAGGTATCCGGAAAATTCACTCCGAGCTTTTGAAGCAGCTGTTAAAGCAGGAAGCCATGCTGTAGAGACGGATGTGCACCTCAGCAAAGATGGTGTCGTGGTTCTCTCCCATGTACGATTTCGTCCCTGTTGGAAAGCCAGTATCCGCCATTGACTTCGCACCACTCTACCAGGATCCTGATTTAAAAAGATGTTTTGGCGTAGAACGAAAGATCAGGGACTGCGAATGGGACTTCCTCAAGACGCTGCGAACAACCCGAGCGCCGAATGAGCCCTTGCTCTGTCTCCGTGACCTGCTGGAGCTTTTTCGGACACCTGACTGGCAAAAAGTCTGGCTCTTGTTGGATATCAAGGTGAAGCCCTCCGTCGCAAGTTTAGATTAAGTGCTTACATCCTGCCAAATAGCTCGATGACGATCCCGAGGAGCTTATGTCTTGCCTTGCGGAGACCTTCAATAGAGTAGATCCAGGACATGATTCTCATTGGAAGGACAAAGTAATGCTTGGTTTCTGGACGGTAATAATCATATTTACTCTCCTAATAACCCTGCTCACGTTCTGCAGGCAAAGTTCATACCGCTTTGTGATAAACACTTCCCGGGATTTCCCATTACCAATATTGGTTTCTCCATGACTTATTGCAGCCAGTTCCTTGAAATTCAGAATGCCAGCTTTAATATGTTCCAGACCTCACTTGTTTCGTCGTCTGGCCGCAGTTTCATTCGGAAGGTCAAAGCTCGTCGCCGTCCAATTTTTGCCTGGACTGTCAACGATGAAAAGAGTATGGGTTGGTGTATCAAGCAAGGTGTTGACGGAATCGTCACGGATGACGTTGATAAGTACTTCAAATTGTGTGAGAGATCTAATGCAGATGTGAGGTATGGCTGGTCGATGAGCATGTTGCGGGATTCCCTGGTCTACAACTTCTGGGTTTTTGTATTCGGCGTGCTCTTTTCTCTGCGGTACGGTTCTTGCATAGACAGGCATACCGAGAACGATGGGAATGAATAGACGTACCACCGCAGCCTTACATAAAGACGTCAGATATCAGAAGGGCAGGTGTGCTGCGACCAAAGTACAGGGTCGATCGTTGACCGGAGGCAGCAGAAAAGGCTCTATATTGCTCGATGAAAATATCACAGGACGTCCAATGCCGTGAGACTCCTCCGTGAGGATGCCGCAATTCACTCCAACGCCGAAATCTTTTGCTGTGATACTAATCTTAGCCCACACGATACACCAAAATTCATACATGCTCCATGGACAGTCGACTGCTTCGCAGGATATAGATCGTCTAATCGTTCTCGAACCTCCTCGCTCTGTAGCTGGCAAATTGACGATTTTCCAATGCCCACGAACTTCTCAAGATAGCCGTAGAAGATCTGGCGGTATTCTTCTTGGCTTCCGGTGTGTCCAGTCTGTACTTATTAAGATCTCGTTAAATGAGAAGGGAAACGAGACCACCTACCTCCGTATAGAACCTCATGCGGCAGATTCAGTGAGGTCATCTGAAATTTGTAGCAGGATGTGACGAAGCTTTGGAGAGAGCGATGGCATTTTGATTCCTAATCAGTCTACAAGTGTTGTACAAAACAGCAATTATAGGCTTTTTCGAGCGTTTTACGATACTATTGTGCAGTTTTGTGGACAAGCCCGGCCTCCTCTTAAAATCCAAATCCGACCAACTCACCCCAGCCCATATCCCCTACGCCTACGGCGATGCCATCTGGGGCGACAGCCCGCCCTCAGACCTCCTCTCCGTCATCCGCGCCGTCCACCCGCACGTCCTCATCGGCACCTCCACCCAACCCAAAGCCTTCACCCGCGAAATCGTGTAGGAAATTGCGGCCCACGTCGCGCGCTCCATCATCATCCCCCTCTCCAACCCCACCCGCCTACACGAAGCCGACCCCGCCGACCTCCACGACTGGACCGACGGCCGCCGGCAGCCCCTTCCCACCCGTCGTCGCGCAACACGCAGGCGGGGACCAAGATGAAGGACATCGCCGAGTGCAACAACGCGGTCGCGTTTCCGGGCATTGGGTTGGGCGCGGTCCTGGCGCAGACGCGGCGGCTGCCGGCGTCGCTGCTGGTGGCGGCGACGAAGGCGCTGGCGGGGCAGGCGCCGGTGCTGCAGGACGAGAACAGGGAGCTGTTGCCGGATGTGGTGGATGTGAGGGAGATCACTGCGAGGATTGCGAAGGCGGTGATTCGGAAGGCGGTGGAGGAAGGGCTGGCGCAGGAGGAGGGGATCCCGGAGGAGGATGGGGAGTTCGAGGAGTGGATTCGAGAGCAGATGTGGGATGCGAGGTTTCGACCGCTCAGATTAGTGGGGAGGGTAGGGGCCAGTAGGCATGCACGAGGAGAGGCCGGGGCCGGTAACGTTGATGTCCTGGCATGATGTTCAAGTTGTGAGCAGATCTAGCGATCTGGAATGGAAACATTGCCAATACCGCAATAAGATGGTAGAGTTGATGATGTGCAATTGTATATATCGAGGGTGATGATGATGCGAATTAAAAATTCACATGTAGCATAGATTTGCCATCCCGTGGATTTGTGTTGTTAAAAGTTGACTTGTCTCATCGCATAGACGTGAAAAAGGTCTTGTGCGGCCGGAAAAAAATTCCTGACAAGGGTGGGATTCTGGATGGATTAGCATTTTTGTTTTTCCATGGAGTATTACATTCTTTCATCTCACCGAACCCACGCAGATCTCTCTGCGAGGAAACACGCAACAAGTAGTTACGAAGTCGGAAGACCCGAGTCCCGCGCCTTAACCACCTTAATCCAATAAGCACGCACGTTCTGGAGATTTCGGGAGAAAACACTTACCCACACACTTTGCCATCTTTCTGTCCATTATATTTTCTAGTTATATATAACGTGATTTGTGAGCCTTCTCAAGTGACATGTCGCTGTCAACACGAAATCAGCATCAGAGGGTACATATGAAGAGGCGTGAGAGGCTTCTATATGGAGGAAATGGCTTTATTTGCAAATCAAAGAAGCCAGGAATCTCGCTAAAATATTCCGATGTGTACCGAGTACAATTTTGTCAATCCGCTGAAGCGCCACCAAAGAAGACAATAGTCCCTGGACGATAGAAGGACAGACTGCCTCGAGACTCCCGCATTGTATACCGACAGCCCTTGTACCCACTTTGTATCGATAGCCGTCTAAATATCGCACCTGTATCTAATCTGCCTCCGAAATGTTCTTTTTGAAATTACGCAAAGCAAACACAACTACCTCACACTCCCCCCCACACTCCTATCCTCACCCGCCCCATCCCTCGCCCGCTCCTTCACACTACTCATCGCCAAACTCACCGGCGTCGCCGTCCCCGCACCTCCTCCTCCTCCTCCTCCTCCTCTCCCCTCAATCCCCAAACCCGTCCCCATCCCCATCCCCGGCCCCGCAGCAGCGCCCGCCGGACTACCACTACTGCCCTGCGCCTCCAGCTTCGGCGTGCCCGCCCGCGTCGGCACCTGGCTGCGATTGTGGCTCATGTGGGCCTGGACGAGGTGGCCCGCGGCGAGGGCGGAGCAGAGGCTGAGTTCGCCCGCGAGCACGGCGGCGCCGATGACGCGCGCGAGCTGCTGCGCGTTGGCGCCCGGCGAGGTCGGGTGCGCGCCGCGGACGCCGAGGAGGTCGAGCATGGCGGCTTGGGGCTCGAGGATGGTGCCGCCGCCGATGGTGCCGACTTCGAGGCAGGGGAGGGAGGCGGCGATTTGGAGGTTGCCGTTGAGGCTGGATGTGGGGGAGTTTGCGTTAGTGTGACGTTTCTTCGGAAGGGAGGGGAAAAGGGAGAGGGAGGGGAGGGGAGGGAAGGGAAAGGAAAGGAGGGGCTCACTTTTTCATGGTGACAATGCAGTTAGCGCTTTCGACGACTTGGGCAGGATCCTGGCCGGTAGCGAGGAAGATGGCGGTGACGAGATTGGCCGCGTGGGCGTTGAAGCCGCCGATGCTGCCAGCCATGGCGCTACCGACGAGATTCTTCGCTGTGTTCAATTCCACCAAGGCCTCGACATTGCTCTTCAGAACGGACCTTACGACGTCACCGGGAATTATGGCTTCCGCGACGACACTCTTGCCTCGCCCATCAATCCAATTGATCGCCGCGGGCTTCTTGTCTGTGCAGTAGTTCCCACTCAGGGAGATGATTTGCATATCGGGGAACCCGGCTTCGTTCGCCATGACCTTGAGTGCTTCTTCGACGCCCTTGCTAATCATATTCATCCCCATTGCATCGCCCGTGGTGGTCTTGAATCGGATGTATAGGTACGTTCCCGCAAGAGCAGTCTTCATACTCTGTAATCGCGCAAACCGAGACGTGGAATTGAAAGCCGCGCGCATAGTGCGCTGGCCGTCGTCACTGTCCAGCCAGATCTTTGCTGCACCTGCACGAGCAAGAGTGGCGAACCCGATACATGGACCACGCGTCATGCCATCAGCAGTGACAACCGTAACAGCACCACCGCCGGCATTAATTGCCTTGCACCCTCTTGACGTGCTGGCAACAAGGACACCCTCGGTGGTAGCCATTGGAAGAAAGTAGTTTCGTCCATCAATGGTCAAAGGTCCTGCAACACCAATCGGTAGTGGCATGTATCCAATCACATTCTCACAGCAAGCTCCAAAAACACGATCATAGTCGTAGTGCCTGTACGGCAATTTCGACTTTTCGAGTAATGAGCAAAAGCTCATGGCACCGGGAGTGCGGGAAACGACTGCTCGGCGGATCTTTACAGCTCGCGTCTTATCTTCTAGCGTCTTTTCGAGAGCGTAACCAGGAATTTTGCCACGAAGAGAGAGCGCAACAAGCTCCGCATCATTAAGAAGCGGCGCCTTCTTTGCTTTGAGCATAGCTTCACATTCAGCCATGGTACGCTTAGGCTGCGGCTTTGTCGGAGATTCATTTTCGACGCCCTCATCCTCGTCATCTTCTTCTTCCGGTTCGCCGATGACGTGACCATTTGGTATTGGTGTAGTCAGCGGTGGAAGTTGTGCCTGTCCTTCTGCTTGGTTGGTAGCAGCCTCTGCATTGGCTGCTGCCTCGGCCGGCTCAGGATCAGTAGGCTCCTTGATGCTCCAGCGTGCGGCATTGAAAAGATAGCCGTTCAGGACAAGACTCATGGCCAAAGCAGTGACAATCCATTTGCTAAGAACAGGGTCCTCGAGACTCTTCAGAATACCCTCGACGACCCGACCTCCCATACCTTCCAGTATTTGGTCCTTGTATCCAAGATCAAATAATTTTGAAGGTTCTTCAGTGGTCAAATGGCCACCAGAAGGATAGTGCAGCTCGTACTTAATAGGCGTCAAGATCGTAACAGTTGTCGGTGACCGTGATCCTTTCGCAGCGTCGAAGATCGCATCTAACCCATTTCCGGCAACTTTGAAGGGGTCCATCGGAGGCTGAGTGACAACACTTGATAGGCCGGAAATTGCAGTCGGTGTATTATTGCGCCCTCCTCTGAAAGGTAGGCTGACAATGTTTAATACATTGATGACGATGAATCCAGAGACCATGAGAATCTTGAATTTAGGCACACTGCTGTCCCTAATAGTCCGTCCAAAGATTGTGCTTTGACCAGAACTTTTATCTGTTTCGTTGGAGATACCACTTGGCCAGTCATTGCTAGAGGCAACGTTCTCTGCAACTCTTCGACTGACGCCATCTTCTTCCAGTGCCCTCCGAAGGGCGACGTGTCGCTTGATCCTGTTAATTTCAAGTTTGATCGTTAAGATTGCGGTATAGAAGGTGAAAAGCAAAATGCAGTCGAAAAACAAGATCCATGCTGCAAGGAAACAGAATTGGCGTAGACCACCCTGGACACCAGAGGCAGCACCAGCAATGAGAATAACAGTCTCGACGCAGTAGTCGCGAACAATTTCAAATCCGCGCTCCTTTACCGCAGTCTGCACCGCGTTTTGAATGGTCGTCGGAGCACTGTCGCCGTTGCCGCTTGGGCTGCCATCTGCCTGCCCTGCGGCACGCTTACTGTTTAATGAGGCTGTGAGCACTGCCTTGGTGAGAGTGATGGGCTTTTCAAATCCAATAGTCACGACCAGGAATGGAAGGCCTTCGGACAGCAACACCATGTTGATGGGGACTCCCATAGTGATTGTGACTAGTAGCGCAAAAAAAAGAGCGAAAAATGAATGGAATAATACAGTGGTCGCAAGCCAGAAATTGGATCCCAAGAGGCGCATGGAAGAGAAGAGTGAGACAAATGTCAGATGCATCGAAAGATATCCAAGAACCATGATGATTATGTCTACAGTTTCTGCATGCTGTTTTCCGGTCAGTCTAAAGAGAATTCGCGAAATGCTGATGGAACACACCTTTACTAGGTCAAGAAATGACGTCCATGCATTCGTGGCCCAGCTCTGCAAGCCTTTATTGGAACTGTTGGACGGCCTGGAATCCTTCATAACCCATCTTCGTGGTTCGGATGCAGTTGTATTGTCCGTGTCTTCTATATCTGTGACTGGGAGCGGTATTTCGTGAACGGCATCTAGAAAATCAGGAGCCTGGTAATATGGTACAGAGAATGCCAGTGTGGTATCCTGGGAAATTGAGGAAAGAGGGTTCGTTGATCCGGGAAGGACGCGTGCGGAACAGTTCTGGGGTATAGGAACGGTCTGCGCAGGGGGCGCAGAATGTGATGCACCACTTGATGACTCAGGAAAGACGAGGGTAAGGAGAGCCAGATCATTCGAGGACTGTCAATAGCTTAGCCGGTCTTCATCCCTTGAAGTTTCTCGCATCCACACAACGTACCTCCTGCCCCAAGACCTCCTTGCCACTATCAACAAGCTGCCATTTCCACGCAGTGTCCTTGTCCAATCTTAACTTCTTGCTTCCAGCCAATAATGTGCCGAAATCTACTTTGCCAGTCTCGCTGGTAGCAGGGGAAGGAGCTTCAAATAAGCTGCTCTCAAGAAGGCCCACATATGCCATGCTCGACAAGAACGCGATAAAGCCAATGGTATGGATGGGATGCGAGCATGCTCGCCTCGAGAGAGAAAGTAGGACCGGCGTGATTCTGCGGTTGAACCATCCTCGGGAGTCGTTTTGAGGGACGTCCCTCGAACCACGAAATCGGGTGGGGAGGAAAGAGGAGAATAGCATGTTGAAGACCGATTGAAAGACTGAAGACGGACGTCTCTAAAACATGTATAAACCCCACAACGAGTGTTAATTTTTCAGGTGACCAACTTCAGCCTTTTTTCTTTCAGACTCCAGCCTGTATCCCGAAAGTAGTCTTTGACAACACTCTTCGAAAACCAATTGGTGGGTGGTATCGACCTCGAGAACTTCAAGAGTGCGCTGGTGGCTTTAGGGCTCGGCTAGAAACTTTCCGGTCGACATGTATGGTGTAGGCTTCAATGTTGGTATCGCGTGCGATGCGAAGGGAGTAGGTAAGACTTGCGACTCGTTGTGTACCAAGGCTACCTTCGGGCCCAACAAGACAATGCGAGGCGTCGTTGTCGAAAAGGAATAAGGTGATCAGAGGCAAGAGGCGACAGGCAGACAGAGAACTGCTACGTACATTACGTAGTCCGATTGCCAGGGCCGAGATGGTTCGTGATGGGCACACCACATACTCACAGGTGGCAGTAGCTTTGGTGATCGGAATTCAAGACGGCTCGGCCAATCACATCCTTTGTCGGTCACCGCTCCAGCGAGAATCTGGGGTATGTCATCTTTTTCTGACATAAGATATGTCGCATATCTTTGTTCCCACCGGTCTCTTGTATTCAATCTTATCAAAGCATGTCGTTTGAGCAATTAATGTATTTCGTTTCGTTTCCAACGTCTCGGTACCATTGTACGTCCATCTAAAAGATCGACACTACCCCCGCAACTTTTACGCCATAGTTACACAGTCCTGGAAGGCTATTCATGTGCCTGCATATTGACGTACGTGGTTAGGAACCGCGTTCACTCTGCCAGCATTCATTGGATGCAGCCTGCTTCGGGGTCCGGCTACTGCCCACGGTGCCCGAACACCTATTCAGCCACGGCCCTTCGAATTATGGACGAACCACTTGAAAGCTTGGCTTGTCCAACTAAGGTTTGTTAAGGTTATTACTAATTTTTAAACTAATTGCAACAATTTGACAGCTTGAAAGTAGGGCAAGAATTTCTTCCCAACAATGACAATCCATATCAAGCGGATCCTGGCCCTTCATCAATCTCTTACATCCCATGAATAGTCAATTGACTTTAGAGACTGACGAGACAGAAATCAAGCGCGCAGGTGACGGGGAAGGAAGTTACCCCGAAACTGGGTTAACTCATCCCATCCTCATTGGAGTTGGAGGCTTCCTCAGCAGATTGGTAATACCCTTGATCTCACCAAAACTAAGTTTGCTATTACCGAAAGATACCTAAATCCACGAATTGAATCAAACCCTCCTCTAGGATGTTGAGATGTTGGGTAAGTAAATCACAAACGTCATAATTCTCTTTCCTCGCCTGAAAGTCTACCATCTACATGGTTGAACCTGGATGACATCGAAAAGAATAGCCAGAACTCCTGTCAAAGATAGAAAGCGCAATATGCTCAAGTCAAGCCCTCACTTGCCATCTGCACTTTGACAGCCAATGGAACGTCATCATGTGTGATCTCTCGAATGAACTCCATGTCTGGATCGTGCAGCATAACGTGGAAATGCTCCACCGCATGGATTGATTTGAGAGACTTCCAGTTCTTGAACCAGATGACACGTTCTCGTGGCACTCTCGTACGAAAAGTCGTATCCACAAAGTCGTCGATTTCGCGTCGAGCCTTTGGAGTCAGATCGTCTGTAACCGGATCGTCTTCGAGGTCGAATTTGGTCCAGACCACCAGATGCACTATCTTCGACTCCAGACCGTAAGGCCAATCATTGTAGAGAATCTTGTAATCATCTATGAGATCAGGACAGTGATTTAGCGGAGATATAGACAGGCTCACCAACCTGGATTTGTGAATGGAAGCCCAGTCAGAGTCATATCCTGCCACCCTAAGCGTTCCTGAAGTACGAAGTTCATCACGGAGCCATATTCTTTTTTCAACTTCCATGTATATTCCTTGTACCTCCGCAGATTGGATGGTACTCGTTGGAAGAGTTCAAGGTGGTTGGTCTCTTGAACAGTCAAATAAATGCCCTTGGGTAAACCCAAATTCAATAAAACATTGTCTACCTACCGATGAATTGCCGGACTTCTGGCCATGTTTGTTGGTGATAGTCTTCGTCTTTTGTACTTAGAATCCCACGATCTTTGTCGTTGGCATCGGCAAGAAAGTCTGGGCATTCGGCAAGTCGCTTGTCTTCTGGTACATTCACTTGCCAATATGGCAGGTTCTCCACCGACATTTTGCTTTTACAAGAGGCAGGGGATGAAGCACATAATGCGGTGTAGAATGGTGCTGGTAGAATAGCGTTACCCCCTTATCAAAAAGAAAAGGGGACCCTTGTGCCCCACCAGAACTACAGGAATTCGAGATCGAGATTTTCGAGGACCTGAGCACCGTAAAATCTGTTCAACGATATGAGCTATGTTTCTGAGATGCATGTCACGCTGCAGCTACACTTCTGAAAGGTTCGGAGGTATGAATAACTCAAACAATTGTTTGATACTGCTGTAAATGTTTCTTTCCTTGCCAATAAGAAAATATTGGCGCGAGATGTATCAAACAAACTTGGTCAACATGCCGGAAAGGTGCTCCGACCTTCACCCCTGAATTTCATCTCAGGATGTACCCGCAATCTCGGCAGTCCACCATACAAACGCGGTCACCCATGCATTTCCTACATCATCATCCCGACCCTAGAAACGTCGAAACACCCATCTCAGCGCCTGTTTGTTCTAGTTCATTGGCTCAACCTCCGAGATCCCAGAGGTGAGCACCAGGCCATCTACCGTTTGTGGATACTCACCACAACTTTAATTACTCAAATGGCTAGATCCAGGAACTTTCCAATTTGCTGACAGGGAAGCTTGTCCGAGATCCTGCCCTTTTTTCTTGGGCGTGCCTGGTGCCGCAAAACGACCGTTGGGCCGTTTTGATTGCAGCAAAGACTGGTGGACTGGTGTTTTGATGGACAGGGGATAGACCTGGAGGTTCTCAGGTCACACGGAGTAATAATGAAGATTCTCCTAATCTGTGGGTCTGCTGATAGCACTACGGGTACTCCGTATGTGGTGCTGCGATAGCTTCTTCTCTCCTCAACACTCTTCCATGCTCTTGCTATCGTGAAGCTGGTGCTTCTTGTGTCTTTCCTCACGCTCCTTCCTCACTATCTTGACTCTGCACTCACTCGTTCGTGCATGAACTAATACTCACCACGTCTGTCACTCGTTTGCTTCATTCCCTATCCAGGAGATTGTATCTTATCAACAAATCACTCCTTCGAATCTTGTCTTAAGACTCCTACTTTTCTCGTACCTCAATTCGAGAGCCATCCCATAAAACCCCCTCCATTGTCTTCACATCAGGAAATCTCACCAATTGGCCCCGGACTGTCCCCGAATTTCAGACCATCAACTCGTACTCCAAGATTTCCACTCACACCAACCACTACACCCCATGAGCCTAGTCCGCGACCCCGCCTTCTGGCGCCGCTTCTCCACCGCCGTCCACCTCGACGAAGAATCCAAAGCCCCCGTCTACGCCACGACAACCTCCATCTCCTCACCCGCCAGACCGCCGCTCGAACACCAAGACTCGTGGCTCGCGCGGCAAGAGGGCAAGAAGCGGCGGCGCACCTACATATGCTGGGCCTTTTGGATCGGCTTCGCCGGTGTCGTGGCGGGCGTCGTCATTGTGGTCTTGTGGTTGAAGGCCAGCGGGGTGTTGGATCATTTGGTGGATAAGGTGGTGGATATGGTGGAGCCTGGGACGGCGACTGCGACGCCGAGTGCGAGTCCGAGCTCGAGTACGGGTGCGAGTATGGGCCCGACGGCAACGCCGACGCCGGGGGGCGGAGGGGGTGGGATTGGGAGGAGAGGGGTGGAGGAGAGGATGGCGTTTGTGTATTATGGCTGAACGAGCTGGCACCCGAGACGCGAGAGAGAATAAAGATGGAAACACTCAAAATGAGTGTGTACGAGCCATTTTAAAAAGGGATTTGGAGCAAAAAGCATGGCTGAATCGGGTCTTCCAGGGAGGGTAATACTGCTAAGGGCTTGATCAAATGCACATGATACCACGAGTTCAACTACATAATCCTGATGCAAAATACAACTTTTCCAGGGAAATAAGCATTGAAATATACGAGTGCGGATGTTACGCAGGTCTTCTTGCCACATGAAGAGTTGAAGACCTGCGAATAGAATTCAAGCAGAATCTAAGGTATCAAAAGTTCCCTCCCGACGCCACCCAATGCAAGCGCAGGGAGGACCCATTTACAGCGCCAAATTCCCTACTCGCATGAGTCTCCCGGCACACTGGCACCTCACCACCTCAATATCTCTTCCTCGTCGGCTCAGGACTTGGGCTGCGACTCTCACTCCTCTCATCCCTGCCCCTCTCCTTCAACCACTTCCTCGTACTGAAATCCAACTCCCTCTCCAACTCCGCACTGGGCTCCTTCCGATGTATGAAATTACAAAACCCGCCTCTCACACAGCCCTCGCCCGAATTCAGCCGACAGCACGCTTCCCGAAAGTCCGTGACGGGACTCAGCTCGCAGTAGATGGGCCGCGCGGCGTACCAGCGGCTATTCAGCGCGTCGCACGCCTTCTGCGCGCTGTCCTCGTACTTGAAGCGCGCGTACACGTTGCCGATGAGGTGGTCGTTGTTGTTGTCGCATACGACGACCTCCTCCAGCTCGCCGTACTTGCACATCTCGCACCAGAAGTCCTCGTAGAAGGCGTCGAAGTGGTTCTGGATCTGCGACGCGTTGAGCTTGTTCTTCGGGTCGTACGCCGGGTTCTGGTAGAGGTTCGGCAGCAGGATCGTCTGGCTGTACGAGGGCTTGACGTGTTTCCGCGAGCAGCGGTCGCCGTGGCGGCAGGCGCCGATTTTGTAGTAGAAGGAGCAGTTGACCTGAAGATTGGAGGTTAGTGGAAGTTGACCTGAGCAGTTTGAGGGAGAGATGAAAGCTTACCTTGTCTTGCTCGGTACCGAAGATAGAAGCGAGATAGTTTGCCATTGTGAATAGTTGTGCGTGAAGCGGAGGCGACCGAAGCTCTGAGAGAAAGATTAAAAGCTGTAAGGGATGTCTCAATCAAGATCGTGGCGTGCTGAAGGTAATGCTCGAGCAGTGCATGAGAGCTGGGCGGGAATATTTCGGCGGTGATCTGCTGACAAACGCAGTGGCAAATTATGCCAACCTTTCGACCTTTCTAGAATAAAAGCTGCCAAAAGGAGACATGTTTCTATGATCTGACGGATCGATATTACGATACTCCTCTTGAAAGTGGATAGCTCAAGGTCCGTTTAACTATACCAGAAACTAAGGTACTTCAGTATGATGTATCTCTGTTTATTAGGGACGGACCATGGTATTCGAAAACCTCTCCACCACGAGCTTGAAAGACAATGAGTTAGTATAATCTTGTCTAATTGGCATTTTCACATGGACCCAAGTTGTAAGTAATTATGGATATTTAATTTCATCATGGAATTGGTGGAAAGCCAATGCCATGGTTTTTGCTGAAGAAACTATGCGTAATTCATGGAAATTTCAACCTGATCATACCCCAGTCCCACATGCAAGAGGGTATATTAAAATTAGAGATTACGCCAATTGTTTTTTTGCATCAAACACCACAAGTCCAATCTCAAATTACCAAGACCACAGCCACCGCAGCTCCCACCAATAAATACAGACCTCGTTCCTGCTTGAACATGCTTTCCGACCCAGATCCAGGGGCTTGTCCCGTGCTTCCTGGAGCTCCACCAGGAATCGTGTTGCTCCCTCCTGTTGGATTCGTTCCACTGCCTCCAAGGCCGCTAGCAATGTAGCTACCCACACCCGTTGTAAAGGCGCCAGGATGAAGAGTCTCGGTTTTTCCATTGACAACGACTGCGGTTTCTCCTGGAGCCAAGGAAACGGTTGTGCCTGAGATAGTCGTTGCTTGGCCTGGGTGCAGTGTCTGGCCATTAGGTAAGATGATGCCTTGACCATTTGGTGCGTAGGAGATGGGCACAGTGCTTGAGCCAAGCGTGATTGATTGCTCTGCTGCGGGTGCTGTGAGCGGGATGGTAGAACTGCCTTCTACGATATAATTTTCTCCCGAGGCAAGGGAGACTGGAACACCATTAATCTCCGTGGATTGGCCAGCAGAGAGAGTTTGGCTGTTAGGAAGGACGATTCCAGCGCCATTAGAGGCGTACGAGATGGGCACGACTTGGCCGCCGACTGTAATGCTCTGCAGGGCACCAGCTCCTGATCCTGAGGGGCCAGAGAGAGCAATGGAAGAACTGCCGACTTGAAGGCCAATTTCGGATGGCGATAAGCTGACTGGAACACCATTAATTACTGTGGAGGAGCCTGGAGCAAGGGTTTGACCATTTGGAAGAACGATACCCGCAGAGCCGGGTGCATATGATATAGGCAAGGCAGTTCCGCCAACGTTCACCGTCTGTTGCACGGGTGAGGATCCAACAGGAATGGTGCTGCTTCCAACCACGAGAGCAGAGCCACCAGGCGCAAGCGATACAGGGACACCATTAATTGTTTGGGCCGCAGCGCCGGGCGTGATCGTCTCACCATTACCGAGCACAATGCCAGAGCCTGATGGTGCTTTGCTATACGAGATAGCCTGACCACCTACGTTGACAGTCCCAGAAGAGGGCGCACCGGTTGGGGCAGGTCCGGAGAGAGGGACAGTACTACCGCCCACGACAATTGCGGACCCCGAAGGAGCCAAAGAGACCGGTTGTCCGTTGTAAGTCGCAACAGATCCCGGAGCAACGGTTGCACCGTTTGGAAGAACGATACCAGAGCCAGATGGAGCATAGGAGATTGGTACACTCTGTCCACCGATGTTGACGGATTGAGGGGCGGATGGTCCCGAGCCTGGGCCTGCAATAGGAACAGTAGACGCGCCTGGACCACTGCCTACAACAACAGCAGTTGGAGATATGCCACCTTGAGCAGCTGGAACAGAGATTGGAACGCCGCTGTAGGTTGTGCCTTGGCCTGGAGCTAGAGTTTGGGAGTTTGGAAGGATAATACCTCCGGAAGGACCGACGACAGCTGGGATTGTGGAGCCACCGCCAGCCGGGAGGTTGACTGTAGCACCAGGTGCCGCGCCATTGGAACCAGTGCCTGGAGCACCTCCTGCTCCAGATCCAGTCCCTCCGTTGGAGGAACCAGAGCCGGAGCCGGAGCCGGCGCCTGAGCCTGAGCCCGAAGAGCCAGAGCCTGATCCTGAAGAACCAGAGCCTCCCGAAGAACTTCCAGAACCGGCTCCACCACCTGAGCCAGATGAGCCCGAACCAGATGAACCCGAGGATCCAGAGCCTGATCCAGAGCCTGAATTTGATCCAGAACCACTGTTGCCAGATCCTCCACTTCCTGAGCCGGAACCCCCGTTGCTTCCACCCGAGCTTCCACCACTGTTACCAGATCCTGAACCAGAAGATCCACTGCTGCCACTACCGCCGCTACCAGATCCTGAGCCTGAAGAGCCCGAGCCTGAAGTTCCCGATCCGGAAGATCCACTACCTCCGCTACCGTTGCTTGATCCAGAGCTACCCGACCCCGAACTGCCGCCATTACCTCCAGCTCCTGAGTTTCCTGACCCACTGCTTCCTGACCCAGAGCTACCACCGCTTGAGCCACCGTTTCCAGAGCCTGAGCTGCCAGTCCCTGAGCCGCTCGATCCACTGCTTCCAGATCCAGAACCACCGCTACCACTGCCAGAACTACCGCCCGACCCGCTTGATCCTGAACCGCTTGACCCGGAGCTACCTGACCCACTGCCTCCCGATCCGGAGCTGCCGCTGCCGCCGCCGGAGCCGCTGGAACCAGAACCAGAACCAGAACCGCTTGAGCCTGAACCACTTGAGCCTGAGCCGCCTGAGCCTGAACCGCTTGAGCCTGAGCCGCTTGAGCCTGAACCGCCTGAGCCTGAACCGCTTGAGCCTGAGCCGCTTGAGCCTGAGCCGCTTGAGCCTGAGCCGCCTGAGCCTGAACCCGAGCCGCTTGAACCGGTGCCTCCCGACCCCGAATTGCCGCTGCCGCTTGAGCCTGTGCCGCCTGAGCCTGAGCCTGAGCCTGAGCCCGAACCTGAGCCTGAGCCTGATCCTGATCCTGATCCCGAGCCTGAGCCTGAGCCTGAACCTGAGCCTGAGCCGCCTGAGCCTGAGCCCGAACCTGAGCCTGAGCCTGAGCCTGAGCCTGAGCCCGAGCCCGAGCCCGAGCCCGAGCCCGAGCCCGAGCCCGAGCCCGAGCCTGAGCCTGAGCCTGAGCCTGAGCCTGAGCCTGAGCCTGAGCCTGAGCCTGAGCCTGAGCCTGAGCCTGAGCCTGAGCCTGAGCCTGAGCCTGAGCCGCTAGAACCACTGCCTCCAGACCCTGAAACCCCAGAGCCGCTACCGCCATTTCCTGAGGAGCCGCCTGATCCACCATTGCCCGAGCCTGAGCCCGAACCACTACTGCCACCACCGCCACCAATGATAGAGGTGATACCACCGGCCGGACCACCAGGACCACTTGGTGGAGGCGAGTTCACGGGAGCGGGAGAGTTGACTGGAGCAGGCGAGTTTCCAGGCGGTGGACTATTAACCGGTTGCGGTGATGGTGCCGGCGCCGGCGTTGGCTGGTTGCCCGGTGGTGGCATGGATCCAGGGCCGGGTTGCGGAGAGTTCGGGGCGGGCTGTGGCGATGGCGAGTTTCCGGTTCCAGGGGCATTGCCAGCCACAGTGATGGTGGCGCTCTGGGTATTGGTGAGTTCGTTGACTGGGATGTGAACGCTGGGTTGGCCTTCGGCGCCACCGGGGACGCAGTTGCTCATATAGGGCCATGACTTGGTAACAGTGGGTACTGAACCCATGAAGTCGAGAAAACCTTGTGGGACCTATTGATGATTCAGTTAGCGTTTGGTGATGCCCTCTCATCTGGATTAATTATTAGGGCCCTCACCTGAAGAAAATCGTCTCCCTCCCATTCGGAGACGTTGACGTTGAAATACGCGTACGGCGGATTTAAGTCAAATGTTAAAGGCGCCATTTCAGCATCACCAGTTTGTGAGAGACTAGGATTGTTGGGCATCGTAAGCGTTGTGTATGCCTCATAAGTTGATGTTCCACCAACGGTGGTGAACTCAGAAGCGGTCGATGTAGATTCCGTATTACAGACCCAAGGTCCACCTGAACTGGCCTGAAATGGAGGCCCAGTAAAGATACCGGCGATCCGAAATTCCATGAAAGGCGTCGGCGAAGTGCTGCATGACGTTAGTTGAATAACTGTATCACTCGATTGAGCAAACTAACACCGTCAAGGTATTGTCGACAACGACTTCGGTGCCTCTCACCACGG
Source organism: Astrothelium subdiscretum (assembly GCA_021030935.1). Classification (NCBI taxonomy): domain Eukaryota; kingdom Fungi; phylum Ascomycota; class Dothideomycetes; order Trypetheliales; family Trypetheliaceae; genus Astrothelium; species Astrothelium subdiscretum. The sequence continues at coordinate 23,103 of JAGFMW010000058.1, read as the reverse complement.
AGGTGCCTCCATAGATGTCGGCACCAGATACTAAGGTAGTGGGTACTCCTGGGAGGGTGAGGCCATTTTCGAAATAGAAGGTGTACAGTCCCTTTGTCGCGTTTCGGTTGTAGATTGTCGTCACATTGCCAGGCACAACGGTATTATTGTATTGAATAAAGCTAAGAGGCATTAAATTAGAAGCCTTTTTCTCGTGAAGAGAGTCTCGAAAGACTTACTGTGTGATGACTGTGGCGACGGTAACTTCATAGCTTGAGGTCCACCAACTAGATGACAAGATGAGCAGTGAGGTCTTGGAAGCGGTAACAAGCGGTTTTGTTCGATACACACCTGTTCAAGGCGACTCCATCTCCGGCAACGATGCAACAAGTTGGTGAAGGTGTAATTGCCGGTGTCGTTGCATTTTGACTTGCACTAGGATTTATTGAGGCTCCTGTAGTGGAACTTGACGAGACACTCGTAGTCGTGATGTTTGATGCAACCAAGGCTAGAGAGAAAGATATCAGCACATTACGAACAGCGAGGAGGGTTTATGTATTTCACAACGCTTCCATGCGATATGGACATGAGGAGACTACTAATTCTGTTTTCATACATACATTGGCGGCGAAATACAGCGTCCGCGCTGCAAGTTGCGGCTGCCAAGGCGAGCAGCAGAAGACTTGTGGGCAGCATCTTCGACCTCTGGAGAACAAAAAAAGAGAGGAAACGAATGAATAGCTCTCGTTTGAGCTCAGAAGCCAGAGACGTAAGAGAGAGGACGTTTGATGTGAAAAACACTCAGCTTATACGAAAGGCTATGCTGCCGTGAAACGGCTAGATCCCTGACAAGGTAATCCCAAGTTTAAAGCAGTCTCCACTGCTTAGGCAAGTTCATAGCCACCTATGGTGCTGCCATGGTGTACGGAGTACGGCTCTACAGTCATGTAGCGGCATGCTAGTCCACTAGCAAGGTACCATCGGCGCGGCTAGAAGTTCAGCTGAAAGTTGGAGAGCCGAAAGCCGCCTTACTTTGAGTGCTTCCTGGATGATCGGTGCTCAGTGCCAAGAAGCCCGCAGTAAGCATCTCGACTGTTTAGAGCGGGGCACGGGGCGTCTGTTTGACCGGTGGAGTGGCGTCCACACCAGCGCGCCACAACCACAGAAATGAATACCAATCGTGAAGACCTCTGATAATGCAGAATTTCAAGAATTTCTATTTCTCGGATCAGAAGGCGCGAGTAGGCAGGTTGACGCCTTCCAAATTTTGACATGGTTGTGCATATCAGCTGGATGTCAAATTTTGCAGTGGATGTGTCAGAACGGTCGAATTCATCTGAGGTATTACGGGGTACACCGGTACATGAGGTCTTCCCATGTGAATCTGTCAGGTACCCAGCCAATCCTGTGCCTTCGCTCGTTCCTTTGATGCTTGTGAGCGAGCCTTGCAAGTTAAGTGCTTATCTATCTCCTTTCCAACTAGTCTTAAAGAGACTTTGACCGAAGCTCGGGAGAAGGATGATGATGAGAGAAGGGCGATGTTCTCTCAGCACCGCAGCATTTCCAGTTGAGCCAGTGTCTTGTCATTGCATGCACCACCGTATGGCAGTCAGCGTGTCATCAGAGCTTTTTTGCATAGCACGAAGCGGATTTATTTCCCTAGATACACAACATTGCAACTAAATCGTTGCTAGTACTCTGTGAATCCCAAGGACACAAATTTGCAGGGGATAGCGAACCAGAACCCTGAGGCAAATGACTAACTACGTGTATCCAAATTTGGCGTGGAATGCGATAGGCCCAAGCACATGCAACCTACGGATGGCGCCCTGCAACTTAACATCAGCCACCCGAAGCCTGACTCGCGCCAACATGCAATATGCGATCTCCCACAGCGGAATCCTGCCGTAAAGCCGATGAGGCTGACAGTGAAGATATCCGGCAACGCAGGTAGGTCGCATTTTCGTGGTCTGCCTTGTCTCACATTTTTGTCATGGCTCGACATTTTCCAAAAGGCGAAGAATAAGCAGCCTTCCGCTGCAACCGATCCATCTCCACGTGGATTCTTCAGCAGTCTCCCAGCCTGTAGAGATCGGTTGCCTGAACTTTGGCTTCTGGTTTCTGCACTCGTCTTCAAGAATATCCTTGATCAGGGTGGTCACCGGATTGGTATGGCACTCGTCAAGAGACAGAACTCCACCACCGTCCCCGCGCCCTTTTCCTATGCAACGTCTCAGTCTTGGGATGGTAACGATGGCCAATGGTCCACGTTCATAATTCGGATTGGCACTCCTCCGCAAGACTTTCGAGTTCTTCCATCGACCGCCGGACAAGAAACGTGGGTACCCAATCCAGAAGGCTGTACATCAAGCGATCCAAGCAATTGTGGGAATTCGAGGGGGGTACAAGAGTTCAACGGCCAGCAGGGCACAGGCTTCCAAACCAACGAATCCTCATCATGGCAAGCATTAGGAGTATACGATCTCGATTTCGAAACGAATCTTGACTACGAGAACAACGTTAGCTATGCTGGGCAAGGACTGTATGGCTTTGATACCGTTGGACTACAAGTAGAAAACTCGGGAGGACTCACACTTGATCACCAAGTAGTGGCGGGCATCGCGTTAAAGCAATTTTATCTTGGGCTTTTCGGACTGGGTATCAAACCAGCAAATTTCTCCAGCTATGGAACTCCACAAGCGGCATTTTTGCCATCGGCGGTAGAGCAAAATCTGATTCCCAGTCAATCCTGGGGTTACACTGCCGGGGCTAAGTATCGTGAGTAAACGTCCGATGAACTTCATGATCGAGGCTAACATTAGTATCGAAAGGTCTACAGCAGGTTGACGGCAGTCTCACCTTAGGGGGTTATGATGCCTCAAGATTTGAGCAAAGCAACGTCACATTTCCCTTTGGACCCGACGACTCCCGAAGCTTAGTCGTCAACGTGCTGTCCATCCTCGCCGAAAATACCCTTAGCGGTACTGCAAACATGATGTCCGAAACAATTCTTTCATTTATCGACTCTTCCGTCCCGGAGATCTGGCTACCACAGGACGCTTGCGACCAATTTGAGACCCATTTCGGCCTTCAATATGACTCTCAAACCGACCGTTATGTCGTTAACGACACCGTCCATTCGCAACTCAAGACGCTCAATCCTAGCATAACCTTTCGTCTAGCTGTCGATGCATTGGGTGCCACCTTCCAGGATATCATCCTACCATATGCAGCTTTCGATCTTCAAGCCAGCTATCCCATTTACAGAAATCCAACCAACTACTTCCCCATTCGGCGTGCCGCAAATGACTCGCAATACACAATTGGACGCACCTTCCTGCAAGAAGCATACGTTGTCACCGATTACGACCGTAAAAATTTCTCCGTAAACCAAGCCTCTTTTCCCGCCAGTGGAGCTCTACCACCTCAACACATCGTCGCAATTCATCCACCCGGCTTCGATAACGGTAACTCGACTTCAGCCTCTGATTCCAGCAGTGGCCTCTCCGGCGGCGCGATTGGCGGCATTGTCGTTGGTGCTGTTGCCGGGATCGCGCTTATTGTGGGCCTCATATTCTTCTTCCTCCGTCGCAATCGCAAGTCGAAGCAGACCACTCAACCGGAGCCATTTCCTTCCGACAAGCCCCAAGACGCCGCTCAGGCCGGTCAGCCCAATGATGGCTATTTTCCCCAGGACCATAAAGCCGAGCAAAGAAATGAACTCATGTCCAATACTCGCCACGAAATGCCATCACCCGGTCCCGTATATGAGGCTGATGGAACACTGAAGAAACCGAATGCACTTGAGATGAGTGGTCAAAGTAGTCCAAGGGGAACTCTTCCAGAGCTCTACTCTTCCGAGAATCCAAGGGCTGAACTGGAGGCTGGGAATAAGGTTGCGCAGGGGGTGAATCCTAGTGATCATTTCCATGAGCTGCCTGGAGATAGCATATCAAGATTTGGTGGCAGTGTCGGAGAGAGTCCGACGTTTGGCAGCAGTCCCGCTGGCAGCCTGCATTTGAGTCCTGGGTTTGGAAGCCAAAGCTCAGGAACCGTCAGAAGCCCAAGTCCGCTAGGCGCGGGCCCACGGAGGTGAAGCCTCCCCGTACGTGCAAGATACATTTACAGCTGCTACTTTCGCAGTCGAAAATTCCGAAACTCTCGCCGGGTGCATTTTCCAATGATCCTCAAAGCTCCACAGGAAGCCCGCTTTCGTTATTGGCGGGACAAGAGACATAAACAACTGCCAGCACCCAGAGCTGCCCTTGCTGCACCAACTTATGGAGTAGATGATCCCGGTCTCGAGTAAACCCAGCAGACACCACAGCAGAATGGTTTTCCAAGCCCCAGATCTCGTGAGATATTCAACACATCGTATGAGAATAGGGACTACCATTTGCACTAATACGATCAGTGCCAGCGTGCACAGTATCGATACCACGCTAGTCGCCCATGCAAACCTCGTCTGGCTCCACGCGCTCACATAATACACAAAGGCCGACTCCAGTACCCAGGCGGTCCCCAATAATCCCGCTGTTCCCACGCGCCCCAAAGTTCGTGGATCTAGGTCTTCTATGACCTCGGCAGACCGCGCGGAGAGATCACCGGGCAGGTCCAAGAGTGCGGTGAAAAGAAAGGAGATGAGTTGGCTGATCAAGAATACAAAGCGCGTCTGGACGGGAAAGCAGCCTATGACGAAGAGCAGAAAGCTGGGTCCCCACGTCCAGGCCTGCCAGTGGATGAAGTGGAAGAGGAGCTCAGGGTTGTTGAGGCGGATGCGCGTTCGTGTGCGGCGGGTGTAGAATCGTGGAGGCATTTTAATTCGATGTTAATTATGTATTCGCTTAAAGGTGTCGATGAGAGACGTGTAATGTAGATAGAAAGTTTAGAATGAGAAAACCCTCTAAGGTGAGGGCGATTTCATGAAGTGGAAGTTGTTCAAGGACATTGGTTATTACGAAATTAGAAATAGCCGCCAAGTTTCTTTGTTGGCCATGAACGTGTCAATCGATGTGACATTCATTATTTCCACTTTTAGTGGTGAGGTCGTTGAATACCGCAACACCGAACTATTGTACATTGAGTCAATAGCAAATATTTGTCCACCCGCACAACCCACAATACAAAATTCGCTTTCATTCAAACTTGCTTCTCAAATCTCGTGCCAATTAATGTGTGGACTTCCACACAAGCCGAGCAAAATAGCCACCCACGACCACGGACAATACAGTCGCCTACGCCGCAATATACGTATTGTGCTGTCAGGAGACAGACTTTATGCTGAGGGACACCTATATTCCGCAGAGTTAGCAATTGTCCGCACTAAATTTGTCACTGTACCAGTGAGATGGCATACCCGAAAAGCGCCTCATATTTGAGCACCAAGTTCTCCAATAGCAAGTAAATCGGAGTCACCCCAAGAGATTGATTTCCCGCATGGGTATGTGTCTCTGGATCGCCGTCGCACGGCGCCAGGAATCCTCTTTTACGATAATCCCTTACGACTTACAGAGGTCCAAGGAGTGCAGGGCAATATCGACTACAAAAATCGATGTTCACCTCTTCCCCCCACATTCCTTTCCCTCTTCTTCCTGCTCGCCTCCTCAAGCTCTTTCTCCTCCTTAATCTCCTCATCCAGCTCCTCTCTCAGGCCCAGAATGTTCGGCGGAATGTGACTCATCTGCACACTCGGCGCACCCTTCAAATACCTCAACTGCTCAAAGATCTTTGTCTTGATATTATCAAAATACTTCTTATCATGCTGATTAGGATGCCGCACCTCCAGATTCGACAGATTCGGATACAACTGCATATTGCCATGCGCAACCCCCGTAAAAGCCTGCATGTAAGGAATGTGCGCCGGCAGCTCGTTATTCAGCGTCGCCGACACGCAGATGCTCGTCTCATGGCACCATACCCGCGCCACGTTCCGCGCCGTGTATCCTCCCCCGCCGATCACGAGCATCGGCAGGCCCTGCCGCTTGATGAACTCGACACAGTGCCCATGCGCGCGAATGTTCAGATTGAAGCGGCCTAAGCGGTCGCCGCCCAGCGAGTCCGCGCCGCACTGCAGCACGATGGCGGTGGGGCGGTAGGCGGCGATGACGCCCCCGGTGATGGTGTCGAAGAGGTCGATGTACTCGTCGTCGTCGATGCCGTCCTTGAGCGGCACATTTAGGCTGTGATGGGCCCCGGGGTTGTTTGGGTTTTCCGGGCCGGTCTCGTGCAGGCCGCCTGTGCCGGGGAAGAATTCCTCGGGGTTGTATTTGTGGTAGGAGAGCGTCATGACGCGGTCGGTGGAGGCGAAGGCTTGCTCGACACCGTCGCCGTGGTGGACGTCGATGTCGATGTAGAGGATGCGAGGGTGGTGGCGCAGGAGCTCGACGATAGCGACGACGATGTCGTTGACGTAGCAGAATCCCGATGCTTCGGACTTTTTGGCGTGGTGGAGTCCGCCGGACCAGTTGATGGCTATGTCGGCTTGGTGGTTGATTAATTTGCGGGCTGCGTCGACGGTGGCGCCGCTGTATAATGTGCAGTAATCCCATAGTCCATCGAAGACAGGGCAATCATCGCCAAAGTTGTACTGACGTAACTGTTCCTGGCGATCTCCAATGTCTTTTGGTCTCACAGATTCAAGAAAATCTAGATAATCGCCTTTGTGAAAGAGTTCTAGTTCTTCCTTTGTAGCTGCTCTGGTTTCAAAGCAATCCATGGCATATTGAAGACCGTAAGAGAGGACGAGTTGTTTCGTGAGCGTTAGACGCCATGGCTTCATAGGATGGTGGCGGCCAAAATGGTGGCTTTCAACATCGTTGTTGTAATGGAACGAGACATTGTATCCTGCAGGACGTTCAATGCCGTTCAGATCAACTTGGCGGAGGATCTTGTCCTGGAGCGTGAGCCCATCGATGTCCATTTCATCTCCAGGACTTGGCCGCCCATACTCTTGCACTATGGACTGACCAAGCGAAGGCACCGGCATCCTCGTTAGCACCGTCATCGTAGAAAACTCCCGTTGGGAGTAAGCGCTGCAGTTGAAGCGAGCACGCTGCCTTGCCGTTGTCTCATCTTCCCAATCTCGAATTTTACGTAAGCAGTCGGAGCCCAAAACACAGCTAAGCTCGATTCGGACGTTTGCGACAAACTGTTCCGAGCGAGTCAGAAACTCCAAGTTGACTACCTTCACAACACTTGCTAAGTTTTGTTCAGATCGACATAGCTTCTCGTCTCTTTGGTAAATTCGAGTCGTCCTTGGTGGTCATTTCATGAGGAGCTTTTCCTTTGCCTCATTTCCCCCGTGACACAGTTGCCACCTCTTCCATCGCTTCTGCTGAACCCTCATCAAATCCAGCATCATCGCGACGAGTTTTCATCAAATCAAAGCCTCCAAGTTGTTCTAGTACTCCATAATCTAGGGCTTGATCATTCAACCGTCTCCTTTCTTGTTGCCCGTGGCAAGGACTTGACACCGAGAGGTTCTGGTCACGTGATTGATCAAAATGGCGATTCCTGAAGATCCTGCGTCAGTGTTGGAGCAATTCATACATGATGGTATAGTACTCCAGTCTCGTATTTTTCTGTTACGTTGCTAAAGACCCATCAGCCGCCAATCTTCCCGCCGAAATAGCGCACTTGTTGGAAGAGATTCAGGCCAAGGATATGCTTCTTCAGCAGTGCAAAGAACTTATTAACAGACATGACGGCAACATTCAAAAATTTGTCAAGATGAATGGTGGTCATATTAAAAACCCAAAAGAAGAGTCATACTATCAAATTATCCGGCAGAATTACGACAAGGCCGAGATATTACAGGCGGAGAAGATTGGTTTAAGCGAGAAGGCCGCGATTCTCGTAAGCCTCCTATCAATCTATCATATTCATTGGATTTAACTAAGACCTATAGATTGAACGACATATGAAACGATTGGATATTAAGCTACGTGACTTACAAAATGACGGATCTATGCCTATCGACCCCAACATGCCCTCCTTACTTCGGGAATCTGCCGGAAACCAGATACCACCGCCTTCTTCTAATGGTAGCACTGGTGTCAACACGCCGTTGCATCCACTCTCCATCAACACGACTACAGGCGGAAGTGCGAACATTGCAAACATTGCCATGGCACGCATGGCCGGCAATGCCGCAAGTGGGAGATTGAGCTCACCAGCAGCCGCACCCATGCAACCTCATCCACCGCACAACCCTTCACATCTTGCAAATTCGAGTTCCATGAGTCAGACTCAACGAGAAATGTCAGCGGGCAGTGAAAACAAGAGACGGAAGCTGAATCAAAGCCTGGGCAATTTACCTACACCTTCCTCGAACCTGGCGAGGCAATCGTCGTTAGGTCCCGGTACACCCAAGGCTGGAACCCCAGGAAGCCGTGCCGGAAGTGCTGGACCCCGGCCTCCCATCAGAAAGGCAGGCTCACGAAAGGTTGCGCCACACCAGCAAATGCGCAAGAAAGTCGGCCGAGTCAGTCTATCCAACAAGAAGTCGGCACGTCGTCTCATGGGTGGCTCGCGCGCTTCTCCGTCGACTACAAATGACGACGAGTCGCAGCTTAGTGAGGACGTTGGCTCGGACGATGAGAACATGTCTGCAGTAGCAGTCCATGACGGAGCAGCAGATGATGACGGAGATGTTGACGAAGAAGAAGGAGACGACACCAAATATTGCATCTGCCATAGTGTAAGCTACGGCGACATGGTAGCCTGCGATAACGACAACTGTCCATTTCAGTGGTTTCATTGGGGCTGCATTGGGATTGAGAAGGAGCCGGTGGGAGACTGGTTGTGTGATCACTGTCGGAGGTTACCCCCTGGGCAGATCAAGAAGGCTCGGTAAATTGGTATTACGCAATTGAGGCTCTATGATGGGATCCTGGAAACGACGAGTCTCCACTGGTGATGGAGCATTATTGTTGAAGCTATTTTTCACAATTTGTATAATCAGATCCCCTGCAGTATGCATCAAGTCAGTGAACTCGCGCTTGAGACTTGTTCTTTCAAAGATGGCAGAGAGGAAGCGATTTTGCAGCAGCGGTGATCCCGAAGCACGATCCACATACGGGATTCGTTCTCCATGCCGGATTGCCTTGCTAGCAGACGGAAATTTAGATTTGGATGTCTAATTCGGCCTAGCCTCGACTCTCCCTTTTCTTGTCTGCCAACTCCCACGTTGTGAAATCCCAGTCTGTCCGGATAAACCGACGAAGCAATTAACAGGAGCAAGGGAAAACCCCGGCGCCACGAGATTCCTGGGCATGGCTCCTTTAGAGAACTCGCAAAATCTGTTGGTTCCGGCTCAGGGGTAAGCGCGCTCATCCCTGATTAGGAACCTGTTCTGGAAATCATCGAACGCTCGGGACAAGGATAGGGTCAAGGGTCGCCTCGGCGCTCGACCCAATTGCAAGTTGCGGTCAGTGAGCGCAGGCCCTAGGAAATGAGCGACTACATAGTTTTTGTTGTCTAGACGCTATCGTGTGTCGCTCGGACCTAATCAGGAGAGCGTGTGGGCATCACTGGGGGATAGCGTCCATGGGCCGTAGACGCGCATGCACTGATGCAGGTCCCACCGACCACCGCCAACAGGCGCTTGTAGAATACTACCTACCTTTGTTCTAAGGAGTCACGAACGAGTTGTGCTACAGTCTACGGCCGCCTCCAGAGTCTGACTCTGCTAATCCTCTGCTAATCCTCTTCTAATACTCCTCGCCCACGAGGCCCGTATTCGGTAATCTCGTCGAAGTACACAAGTCTCGAAGTGGACTGTGCCACATCAGCCTTACCGGTCCGACACAATCCTTTGTAACCAAATCGTTTCACAATTCGCGTCTTCGACTACGCGGTCGTCTGACGACTTGCTTTTTTGGCCGTTCTGTTCTTTCTGCTGTCCAGAATTGGGCCGACGGTCATCCTCGTGGCTTTGCCGCGATCGTTGCCAAGGTTGGGAGGTGTTGAAGAAAGCTCCTTGCATTGGAGAGCTTTCCCGGCGTCTCGGGGATTGACAAAGCAGACATCTTCGAATACAGAAACAGAATGAATGGCGCAGGCCGCAATGGACCCGGACGCAATGGTACACTGTCTCCGATTTCGACCGTAAGCAGCGACTCGACGTTGGTTTCAAAATATCAGCACCTGAACGGCGCCGACAATCCCTATTCACCGGGTTTGAGTTCGAGTTCATATGGGGGCTCACCACTGGCCTCTCCTCCCGCATCTTCTGACGGACGCATGTCAAACGCCATGAGGGAACGGATGGGCAATGGAAATCCGTCGCCGCCCAGTTCGGTGGCACGATCAAGTGATGGTAACGGTCTATACTCAGCAGGCATGAGTCAAGAAGCAAAAAGAGAACGTGTGGCCAGATTGGAGGAGTCATTGCAGGAACACTATACTGTACTCAAGGGCTATCTATCTGCGCAATTGAGGGGTGATTTGGAGCCTCGTCCAAATCGTGCGAGGGACAAATTGCTCCGCTTGTCAATGGGACAATTTGAAGAACTGAGCACGGATGTATATGATGAGCTACGTCGAAGAGAGGACATGCGTCTTGCGCGCGCAAAGAATGTTCCACGCTCGTTACTGCCAATCAAGGACTTTCATCCTAAACGGAACCAGGCCCGCCAAAAGCTTGCCACACTTCCTCCTGAGCGATTTCGACAACTTGCAACAGACGTCTTCTATGAGCTCGAGCGCAGATTTCCACGATTCAGTGGCAGGCCTGGCAGCCCCGCTCTAAGCGTCGCAAGCTCCAAGGGAAGCCGACCTGGTATGGGCTCAATGGGACCCCCCAGAGCCGCGAGTCGAGGACAAGGTGGACCACCTCCCTCCTATCGGCCCTCAACTGCGGGCTCTCGTGGGCCTGGAATGAGCTCTCCAGAAGACGACCTTGGGAAGCCTTTGCCGAAACAGTTCCAACAAAATACAATAGTACCGAATAAAAGCACAATGGTGGAAGACGAATCGGGAGAGGAGGACGGAGAGACGGATCTCTATGATTTGAATCGGCTGAGTAAACGGAGTGTGAAAAGCGGTAACAGTAGTGAGGTAAGATTCAACCCGTCAAAGGTTATGTTCAAAAATCTAACATACAATTTCTCCGTAGTATCAAACACAAATTACTCAATTAGAGGCCAAGGTCGACGAACTCGAGGCGCAACTGCGGGACAAAGATGTGGAAATGAATCGGCTTCGCTCTACACATTCCGACAAGGAAAATGCTGCTGGTGCTGAGAAGGCAGAGTGGCAAGCCGTGCGTGATGATCTTGAACGCAAACTCGCCAATGCGCAAAATCTCAATGATTCGATTCAAAACGAACTTGAGCAACTTCGCAATGACAACGCAACGGTTGAGCGTGATCTTCGAGTTCAGCTGGAAGAAGCACAGGAAGCTCAATCGAAAGGCTTTGGAGACGACAATGGCGAACTGCAACGCCGCTACGAGTCACTGCAGCAAGAACTCTACGAACAAGAACAAATTACCGATGAAGTTCAAAGAGAAGCCAAGCAATACCTTGCCGAAATGCGTGCCCTTTCTGAACAGAGCAGCGAAGCCATGGAAAACGAATCACGCCTCGTCAGCCAAGTCGATTCCCTCGAAGCCGAAATCAAAGACTGGAAAACCCGTTACGCCAAGGCACGAACCCAACTCCGCTCCCTTCGCACTTCCTCCATGGGCCTCTCCCAACCCATCGACGCCGGCAATCTCGCACGCGACACCACCATCACCGCCCCCGACGGCCTCGTCAAAGACGTCCACGTCACCCGCTTCCAACTCGCCATCGACGAACTCCTCCAAACCGCGCGCGGGCCGGACTCGCACCGCGTCATCGACGCCATGAAAGCCGTCATCATGAGCACCCGCAGCATCACCGCCGACTGCGGCGACCTCGCCGGGGCCACCGACAGCATCCGCACCCCGACCTCCACCACCACCACCGGCGCCTTCCTCACGTCCCCTCCGGCAGACGCCCACATCCAGCCCACGACGACGCGGAACCCGGCCAAGCTCAAACAGCGCGTCTCGGCCACGGCCAACAACCTCATCACGGCGGCCAAGAACCACGCGGGCGGCGCGGGGCTCTCGCCCGTCTCGCTGCTCGATGCGGCGGCCTCGCATCTGACGCTGGCGGTGGTAGAGTTGGTCAAGGCGGGCCGGATCCGGCCGACGCCGGCCGAGGAGCTGGCCGAGGAGCTGGTTGGGCAGGAGGAGCGGACGGGGCTGCCGAAGACGCCGAGTTCCTTTGGAGAGGTAGGCGGGTTTGGCGCAGGGGTGGGGAGGATGGGGAATCGGGGGAGCGATGAGAGTGCAGAGTATAGTGCGACGAGCACGAGTAGTCCAGGTCAGAGGGGGAGCGGATGGAATCGGAGTTTGGGCAGTATGAGGAGTCAGGTGGATCCTGGGTTGGAGGATTTGAAGGTATGTGATTTCACTTCTCTTGGTTCTTCCGTTATCATCTACGATGAGGATTGTTGAGGAAGTACGTGAGAGAGAGTATTGACTAATGGAACGATGTTATGTATAGATATTCGTCGATGACCAGACCGCCACCCTTGTCCGCTCTATCCAGCCGCTCGTCTCTACAATCCGTGCTGCGGGTCCCTCACCTTCTTCCCTCGATATCAACGCCATCCAAGACCACGTCGCGGACATTGCCACCACGGTCGAAGACATTGTCAACCGTACTTCAGACGCGATGCGAGAGCTTGACAATGATGCGCTGGACAAACACGCCATCCCAGTATTGCAGGTACTTGAGGAGTGTCGCGCAGGGCTACTGGATGCAAGTGAAGATCGTGAAGGAGTAAAGGGAAAGGTGCCTGGGTTGGCATTCAAGATTGCGCGAGGAACAAAGGTATGTACAGTCGTTGCTATATGATGGCTCGGGAGTGGAAGGGAATCGTGGCTGATTAAGGTTATAGGAACTGGTCCTTCGCGTCGACCGTATCGAAAGCGGTGAATTGACGGCCCAAGACGAGCTGCCTCTCGAGCTTTGATGGCCTTTTCTCATACATTGAAATCTTTATCCCTTTTTTGCTTTGATTGCACTTCCCTCCGAAAGCTATGCAAAACGAGCTGCAGATTGGGGAGGTATTTTGACATGCACATTTTAGCGTTTAGCGCTCATCACTCATCCTGGCCTTGGGTTCTCATTTGCTCATATTCCAAGGTGGTTTTTGACTCTTTTTCTTTGTCAGGTCACATTTATTTCTGAACGGTGAGGTCACAACAAATAAAGTGGGAAGAAGGGCCCAGGCTGAAAACCGAAATTATCTGCAGTCTCGTGGCACAACCCCACGAAGAACCGTCAAACTTCAGGTCGATATTTTATCTTGCCTGAATTTGTTTTTTCCAATAGATTACGCTCCTTAATATTTAATGTTCAACAAAATTTGAACATCAGTGGTCTCCAAAGAATCTGAAGATTTCATAGCGAGAATGTTTTGTGTTGTGCCACGAATTACACTACGATTCTTGTCTCTGTCTCTCTCCCTAAAAGCCCCAAATGTCTCTGCCAAGCGTCCTATCCGCAGATCTCGCTGTCCTTCAGCGTTGCTGTCAATGTCCAAGTAAGTAATAACTCCCCCTGATCGTCTACCGCTCACCCGCCAAGAGAATGCCTTCCTATTCAAACCCCACTTCCCCAACTTTCTCTCACACAAAAGAAGCCAAGAAGCAACATAGTCACAATGTCGTGCCGGAAAAGTCATCTGGGCTCTATTGCTCTTGTGTATGTGTCATTCGCCTCATTCCGTCTAGTCTGATCCACAAAGCTACGTATCTTCGGTAGCGAGTGCGCGAGTTACCATACAAAACTGTTGTTGTGGTCAAACTTTCAATCATCGAACTAAAGTTGATGGGACCCCAAGAAGGTGTTCAACTTATTCTTAGGTACCGCCCATATGCTCCGCAGTAGTAGACAACCGAAGAACGGAATGGTTCTAAGGGTCGATTTTTCTCCCAGGATACGCAGCTGTCGGTCAGACTCATATCCAGCGGAAGCCACCACGGTCCTCATCCATACTTGCCCTCAGCCAAGGAACACCCACTTCAATCGCACTGAGTAATATACCTTCTCTTTTACTATCAAAGAAACAGCAAACGTATACCACCGGAATACACTCAAATTCTTTACCGACAACAATTTAAGACAAATCGAACGGTAAGTCCCTTCATTCTACAGACATAAATACTGCAAGCTTCGATCACTTTTTACCTACAGGCCAATCCGACTTGTCACTGACTGCAGCTGGCAAGAGTAGGACAACTTCTCTGCTGGAGATCACCGCTTCGTACTACGGTAGAATAGTCCGACTCATATCAATCCCGACGACAATATGCCCGGCGAAGTCTACCAACCCAGCGCCTCGCCCGTCCATCCTGCGTCCACGGCTGCTGCTACTGCGCAGACGAGCACCGGCATCTCGACGTCAAATGCCAACACCTCGACCTCGGCCTTGGTCCCTAATATCAGCTTTGACGATACGAATCGTCCAGTGCAGTACGCCTGCGGGGATTGTGACTCAAGAGTCATCCTAAAAAGAGGTGATCCGATACGGTGCAAGGAGTGCGGGTATCGCGTGCTTCTCAAGGAGCGCACGAAGCGCGTGGTGCAGTTCGAGGCCCGCTAGACACGTCTTGGTTGGTGGAGCGGTGTGGCGAGGAAAACGGATGAGCGTGCTGGCCTGAGAGTGTATGGGAAAGAGGAGGACTAGCGCAGGGGGTTTTCCGCGCAGTACTCCATAGAATGATGGGATATGCGGCTTTATGTATTAGATTGGACGGAATGCCGTGCGTGCCACATGCCAGACGAAGAGTTTATGGCTATCGTGCTTCTTGCCTCTTTTGAAAGGGAGAAAGAAAAGGGGGAACATCAGGACGGCAGATTTATCTTTTGGGATGCTGATGCCGTTGCGCACGGATTTTTTTTGGGTAAGGGTTTTTTGCCTCTAGGTATGTACACAACTTTGCTGCGGACTTGAATCTCACCAATAAAACTAACTATTAATTACCTATATTTGAACAAAGGCGGAAAAAAGAGCCATAGCCTTGTACGTCCAGGGAGTCAAATTTCGAAGTAGTTGTAGAGTTAGAGGCAAATTGGTATTTTTTTTAGTGCATCGAAATTGTCCATGCGGTCACGCGCCCCAAAGATGCACCGATGACCAGCAAACGAGAATACGCCCCCAAACGCTACGGAACATTTGCTATTTGACATTGAAAATACTATCCAGGCTACACTTCTCTTAGTTCCTATGCGTTGTAATCAACAATTTTGAATGTTGATTGCTCAACGAATTTGTAGGAACAGCTACGCCAGTTGACAAGCTTACCGCTGCGTGAGTAGTTTGGAGTTGCACTACTCTTCTTCCGGCAAGCTATCTGATGCATTCCACCATTCATATTCAAATCACAACCCTTCGTTGACAAAGTTCCAAAAAGAATGTTGTCCGAGAGATCCAGCAAACTGCTGAGGGACTGCAGTCGACCTCGACCCTTCTGGACGAGTCTCGGCGGTCAATCTATCGGTAGCACCTTGTCCTGTAGGGTACTGATTGGTCCAAGTCGGAGATAAACCGTTGTACAGCATATCGGCGGTAGGATGTAAAGGCAGTGCCAAGCATCCGTAGTCGATGTCATCAATCGAGTCTGTTGGTAACGAGGCAGGCTCGAATGACATGGATGGGACTTCATCAGATGCACCGCTGGTCTGAGCTTCGTTCCAAGGTGTCTCGGATGACAGTGCATTGTCCAAGACGGGGTCCGCTTGTGTCCGCTGAATTGCTGTCTGCTCGTTCGGATTTTGGATACTCCTCAATGAAGTACAGGGGTGGATTCTCTCGGCTCGCATTAAAAGGGGCCGGACTACATCAGCGCCAGGGCCTGCAAAGCCATTGGAGTCACGCAGTTCGACCAGTCTCTCATAAGTCTCCCTGACTAGTCGCAGAGCTTGTTTGATGAGGCTGGCGTTCTCCTGAGGATACGCTATAAAGATTGCTAGTGTTGAGATTGAGGCTTCGACACCGAAGAAAGACAGAGCGAAGAGCCTTTTCTGATTTGGTCGTAGGTAATGAAGAGCGCGATGAAGCGCAAGGAGAATACCGATGCTGGCGTTGATGATCTCGGTACGGCTTTGGGATCTGGAAAATAAGTATGTACGGTGGAGGATGAGAACGAAAAGCCAAGTCACGATGCCGAGGTATGCCCGTTGCGCCGGCAAAAAAGTCAACTCGTTATCGTAGGAAGTGTCCGGATTCTCAAACCGGTAGATTGGCAATAAACCATTGATATAATCAAGAGCTTCCTGGTGCAGCTCGTCTACCGCGGCAAAGCTCCTCGGAAAGGGTCCTTCAGCTTCCAAGGCCATGATTCTAGGAAGCTTTTGGTGAAGCTGGTACTCTATCAATCTTGCCGTAAACGAATTTGGTCTATCGTATGGTTGTCGAGGTGAAGGAATTGTACTGGTTCGATTCCTAGATATGGCAGTGTCGATTGGCGGAAACAGATTGAAGTCGCTGAGCGCAAGATTGATAGACTTGCCAAGGGTCAGCGCCATTTGTCTTTTCGAAGATGTTAGCAGGATAAAATAGGGTAGTCTGATGAGGTAGAAAGCTTTACGTTTCCCAAATGAAGAGGTTGATCATTAATCGCCGTTGCATCACTATCGACCATGCCTGGGCACATGCACTTTGCGCATCGGCAGCTTCAATCCTGCCGCACTCCTTGTGCAGTCCAATATCTTGAGCATCCATCGCGACTTGAGCCAAGCTGTGCCAGGACTCGACAATAAGACCACTATTCTTCAACCAGCATACCCGCAAGAACGATGCTTGTACAGTCAGAAGAGTGGTAGCATCTTTCTCAAACAAGTTCCAGAGACGAGCGCTGCGATCATGAAAGCGCTTGCCAATGTCTGACCGAGAAGCATCTACACAGGCGTGTTCATTAAGGCGCTGATCATAAACTGGAGGAAGAAAGAGCACTGCGACAGCTATGACGGCGAATAGTAGGACCGGAAACCTGAGGCAGTCGGGGTCCAAGTCGTCTCGTAGATGAAGATGGTCATCAAAGGACCGGGCATAGAAGGTATCGAGCTCATCGCCAAAGATTGACTCGTCTAACAAGCTATATTGCCAGTTAAATTCGGTGAAGAATATCGCTGCTAAGGAGAGGGTACAGTCTCGGCATGGTAGCGCCGTAACAATAGTCCTATATTCATCGCGATGTTTCTGGGATAGGATTACCGCGGTGTCGCTTGGAATAGAATGATTTGAATCTGTTTCGAGGCTGGATCCCTCCAATTTCTGTATTATGGCCAATACATTATGATTATACAGACTGGAGTACCCGAATCGTCTAAGTCTTTGGCCACCTGGGTCGGAGTGAGAAATTTGTTGCAATCGCTCCTCTGTCAGTCCATCTTCTGGCGTTGCAACATCTTCGCTCGCCCTGTTCAGCTTAGCACCGATATTAATTAGCCTGGACATTGGAGCTAGTTGGAGGTCTTACCGGACGATAGCCTCCTCATACTGGCAGGTATCTGGTCTTCGTCGAATTATACAAGTTCTGCAAGGCTTCCCACGATCACACTGAGTTGGTCAGCCCAGACTCACAGCGGGCATTGTGGAGCGACTCGACAGACTCGTTGTTTTGCTTGCCTACAATTCGTACAGCTGAAAGTGATCCTGCATCGCTTACGGCGAGGCCTTGCGGCCGTCGTACGATCCAAAGCTAGAGCCACGGGCGTCGCCATGCTGGTACTAGTTCAGATTGGAATGAAGTATGCGCATGATTTCGTGAGACAGGATGGATTGTGAGAGGGTGCATTTCGACGAAGGCGACGAAATCGTAGCGTGGCTGGCCTAATGATTGATTATTGGTCCCTAGCTGTACTTTCATACAGGCCCCTACCCCATTGAACTAAGAGGCCTGACAACAAGGACAATACTTCCCGCCATTATCGATTCAGGTGCAGTTCAATTCTAAAGATAATTCTCTCGAGCCGTTCCAAGGCGGACGTTGTGGAGACCGATAGCCCAAATGTAGTTAGCGTATTACCCAGATTGCTTGTCCTAGACTGCTGCCGCTTAACTCCTAGCGCGATGGGTTCCTCCCTCAGCTCGTGTGCTGCACGACCTCGCTCTACTCATGGCGGAACTTGATGAGAGCATACTCCAATCTCGATCAATTTTTGGCAAGGGTATGGTTTTGAGTTCATTCAGGATGGACGAGGAAAGGACAAGGGACAACGACCGTTACGAAGATGCAAGCCATACCCTGCAACGGAGCCATCATTGCGAGCACCCTCATGACGGTTAAACATTATCTGCGACAGGTCCTGGTTTCCTTATTGCTCTAATAGCACCAGAGAAGGCATCGAATACTACATTAGGATGTCTGTTAGGTACTGCAGAAGCGTAAAGCGTACGAACGATCTCATTTATCATTCACAACTTCTTTCCTGATCTTTTGCAACATCTGAATGGATTCCAATCAAAGATTGATCTCGATTAATCTACATCAAAGATCTTCGGGGCCCTAATAAGCAGTCTCGGCCCAATAGGCACTATTCCGACTTCGGCATCTCCGTGGCTTTCGTCCATATTCCGATGCCACTGAATAAGGCCATTTGCTGCCCTTAGTCTCGGTAGCGGGTGAACTGTACGGCAAAAGACAGACTGCAGACCTTCCAGTAAAGATCCAAAACGGACATTTGAACATGGGTTGGACTGCCAATGTTTTGTGACTGCGTCCGGCAGGATCATCAGTCAGCAGTCGTGAACGAGAACCATGCTGCGCCGCATACTGGGAATAGAGTAATATCCTTGAAAGACCCCTGTACCGCTTGTAGCTGAAGCTATTGCGCTAGGAGTTATATTCCAATCCCGATACTGGATGTTCCGCAAGGGGGGGCCAAATGACAATTCTGCAGCTGGCCTGACATGCTGCAGAACGCTCCTGGTGGCACGGATAAGTAGGAAATTCGTCATGCCAGAGAGTTGATAGGGTCAGGGCTCTGTCACGATGTAGAAGCTTTTAAAGCCGCAGATGATTCCTTGGGTTATTGCCGCGCTTTCAATCTCTCAACTTATCTTCTGCTCGCGCCAAGTCATCGTACTGTTAGCAAAAACGCAGATACTCCTTCTCTTCTGGCTCCACACTGAACCCCTCGATCGAATCTTCCAATCTACCGATTCAGTCATGAGCGACTCCAGCTTACGCGCCCCTCCGATCCTCCCCTCCTCACTCTCAAAGGAGCAACGAGTTCTTCACAATGAAATGAGGTCTCTGACAGACACTCATTTTCATAGCTTCGAAACAAAGACCGATCAAGGTGCCTTGGTCGGACCTTGGAGCGTTTGGCTTCAGGACCCTATTTCCGGGCGGGCCATGTGGGATTTGTTCAAGTCCATCACCACTCGTACAAAGCTGGCGTCAAGTGTTCGAGAGATCACTATTCTCACAGTCGGTGCAAACTTCAAGGCAGCTTACCAATTATATGCGCACTCTTGCGTTGCCCACGAACTCGGGCTCACCGACGCCCAGATCGAAAAAGTTTCAAAGGGCGTGCGACCCGACAATCTACACGCCCAGGAAGTCTGTGCGTACGATGTCGCTGAAGCACTCATGCGCGGTGGCGTACTTCCGCAGGACGTGTACTCAACTGCAACGCAGCTTTTCGGTCAGGACGGCTTTCACGAGCTCGTGTACTTGATCGGGACCTACTGCGCCATAGCTACCTGCCTCAACGCTTTCGACGTCGGCGCACCAACCGCTATCAGAGCATCAGGGGGCGCTGCAGAAAAGTCGGGCAGTCCCAGTAAATACAAAACGCTCAACCCCGCAACCGAAGAGATCGAGAAAGAATTTCCCTCGACGAGCGACTCAGAAGTCACCGCCGCACTCTCTAGAGCGCACCAAACCTACGAGTCCGACTGGCGCCACCGCTCCGTCACCGAGCGGGCCAAAGTCGTCGGCAAAGCAGCCTCACTTCTACGCCAAAATCTCGAATGGCATGCCCAGCTGATGACGCGTGAAATGGGGAAACTCATCGCCGAAGCACGTTTCGAGGCCCAACTCACAGCCGACATTTTGGAGTATTACGCCAGTCACGGGGAAGCCTTCTTGGCGCCCAAAGACCTGCCAGAAGCGGAAGGGGCGGTTCTGGTGACGGAGCCGATTGGAGTCCTTCTCGCGATCGAGCCGTGGAATTTCCCCTACTATCAGTTGGTGAGAGTCGCGGCGCCGCAGATCGTCGCTGGCAATGTTGTCATCTTCAAGCATGCACCTTCTGTCCCGCAAAGTGCTCTCGCGTTCGCGAAACTGTTTGAGGAGGCGGGCGCGCCGGAGGGTGTGTATACCAATTTGTTCTGCTCGGTGGAACAGATTAATGGGCTGATTGATGATTGGAGGATCAGAGGAGTGACGCTGACAGGAAGCGAGAGAGCGGGTGCAGCGGTGGCGGAACGAGCTGGGAAGAATTTGAAGAAAGTTGTGTTAGAACTGGGCGGGAGTGACCCTTTCATCGTCTTGCCAGATGCGGATTTGAACAGCGCGATTGAGACGGCGGTGCAAGGGAGAATGATGAATACAGGCCAGGCTTGCGCGGGTTTGAAGCGTATCATTGTCGTTGGGAAGGAACGTGGTAGGGCTTTTCTTGATGGTATGAAGAAGCGTATGGCAGCCTTCCAGCCAGGCGATCCCGCTAATGACAAAACCACTCTGGGCCCATTATTCGCCGAACGTCAATTGAAAGACATACTTGACCAGATAGAGAGAGCAAAAGCACATGGCGCTCGGATTGCTGTTGGCGGAAAGTGCATCGACCGTCAAGGGTGGTACCTTGAGCCCACCATTATTACGGATATATCGAAAGATAACCCGGTCGACCAGGAAGAAATCTTTGGGCCAGTTGCATCGTTCTACGTGGTCAACAACGAGCAAGAGGCCGTCGAGCTGGCCAATGCCACGCGATACGGTCTTGGTGCAGCAATTTTCGGCAAAGATGTCGCGCATGCTCAGCACGTCGCTTCTAAGATCGAATCAGGAATGGTATTTGTCAATTCGGGACCAAATTTGAGGCCGGAGCTACCGTTTGGGGGCATCAAAATCTCTGGGTTTGGCCGAGAATGCGCAGAATTGGGCATAGGAGAGTTTGTCAATCGCAAATTAGTTCGTACCGCTCTATAGAGTAAACTGAAGACGCTGATGGCCGCTTTGGCGATGAAAATGTCACAGTTATCATTGGGAAATAACGAGATAACGGGAAAAATAATTCCTCGTTCATTAAGACCAGACTGATCAAGCGCAAATAAAACGAAAACAGCAACTACCTAGGCAGGGTGTAATCCGTGCCCCAATGCAACCCGTTTCCGGCTAGTCCTGTACCTACGCTGGGCCATGTTCCGGTATCATGCTGGCGCTGCTTTCAACGTTTATAAAGGTCCCCTTCCCCCTACTGACCGTCTATCTTAGCCTTTTATCTTTACCCTTACCTTTTTATTTATGCTTCTAATTATTTTTTTTTTTTTAAAAAAAAGTAGAGATTATTATCTATAATTGATAAAAGTTTTGGGACGAAAGTCGTGGTGGTTTTGTACGAGGTGATTAATAACGGCCGGAAATTAACACTTGGGCCAGTAGCAAATAAACACCACCTGCGCACCCACAACCGACTTTTGTCTCAAATATAATTTGCATTTTTACTTAATATTTGTTTACTGCTGTATCTTGAGAGCGCAAGTCTATTTATTTTTAAACCCTTGGATAACATAGGGGGTGGTGGTTATTACTTTCGAAATGTTATTAGTCGGACGTAAAGTTGGGTTGCGTAAGGTGGGGCAGACTTTTACGATAGACGGTCGGCGGTAAGTGCTAGAATAACAAAACCCCACTTTCGCCGAAAACCCAATTTTGTACTTTTTACCAAAATTTGCTAGCAAACTACAAATTCGCATTTTTATATATAGCAAAGTTAGCAATTTAAATTAATTTTTATTTTAGGTAAAAATAAAGCTATTTGTGTGTTGTTTTAATAATTTATTAATAATTTAATAGATTTTATTAGTATATTTAAATTAAAGTTATATTTTGTTTTTGTTTTACTTTTAATTAATTTTAAAACAAAATAATAGCTTAATATTTTGCCAACACTATAATAACTAATATAATAAATTGGCTATAAATAGAAAAAAATATTGCTATTACAAAAAAAATATTTGGTTGTAAATATAAAAAATAAAAATTATTGTAAGAAAAAAGTGCGGCCTAAAGGTAAAACCTTTATAAACCTTTGGTGCGTTTTAAAAAGTAGCAATAAAATAAAATAATAGCGCGTATATAAACGTTTAAGTAAATAAATAAAACTTAACCAATTTAATATTACTTGTAGCTAAATAAATAAAAAAACAAAAAGCAAAATAAAATCTATATTAATTATTTATATTACTATTTAATAAAATATATAATTTTATAATACAAAATAAAATAAAAATAATAAAATAAAAATTCAAATTATTACTACAATTATCTAATAGCAAAATTTTTTTATTAATAGTATAATACTTAAATAAATAAAATTTTGCTATTTTGTTATATTTTTTTTTATTTAAATATTTGTTTTATAAATATTAATTATAGTTTTAGGCTAAATTTTTTTTTAAATAGTTATTTTAAACTAAAAAATATTTTAAATTTTTATATAAATTGTAAAATTTGCGTTTATTTAGTTATAAAAAATTTTTTAAACTATATTTGCGCTATTATATTTTTTTTATTTTTTTTTATCTATAATATTATAATTTTGTTTAAAATATAAAATTTTTTTATTTTTATAGTAATAATAAAATTTTGTTTTAAATAATTTTTTTTATTGTTTTTTGTGTTTAATATATTGTATAAAAAACATACTTAATTTGGTTTTAATATATAACAATATATATTTAAAAATTATAAAACAATTTTTTTATAATAAATATTATTTAAATATTTATTTATTTATATCTACTAATAAATATATTTAAAATAGAGTTAAATATATTTTTTTCTTAATATAAATAGATTTATTTAAAAATTTTCTATTTAAATTTGGCCCACTATAAAGTAAAAAGTTT